>CM042226.1:23616871-23701871 GCA_023566465.1 Cottus gobio | reverse complement strand
TTTTTTTTTACCAATTTCTTTTTCAAATACAAACTAATAAAAAATACTTTTATTTAATTGATATATACATTCTTTTTACTTCTAATATTCTGATTATATATTTGTAGAGTGATGCAGTTTTACTTCCTTTTATCAATCAGTTTTTCTCAAACCTGGTTCTGAACGTGACTTACAATCTAAATCACACGTTTTCTCATTTTTTCTTCTTCTGATAAATAATAAAACCAGTAAAGTCAGAAGAAATGTTTCTTCAGGAAGTAGCTTTTCTTCAGGAGAGAAACCCTCCAGAGAAGTGGTGAAACAAAGTGTGTGCGTGTGTGCGTGTGTGCGTGCGTGTGTGTGCGTGTGTGCTTGCGTGTGTGTGTGTGCGTGCGTGCGTGCGTGTGTGCGTGTGTGCATGCGTGTGTGTGTGTGTGTGTGTGTGTGTGTGTGTGTGTGTGTGCATGCATGCGTGTGTGTGTCAGGTGTTCAGCCTCTCTTTTGTTCCCTTAATCCTTTCACTTTCTCTCCAACAAAGGCTTTTAATGAACTCTGGGCTCAGCTATTGGAAGCGATCTCTTCTCAGGGGGATGAGCGTGGGGGGCCATCACTCTTTCATGAGCCTGTGTGTGTCGTATGAAGAGAAACATCTGGACCTGTAATTCAACATCAGCGAAACTCAAATCACAACCCAAAAACCTGTTGAAAACCAGCCATGTTTTGATGGAAGTTGTGACTGTGTTGCAGCCGACACTAAATAGTGATTATCTCCACAAGTACAAGGTCCATTTGAATTATTTCAACAGGTATAATATACAGAAGACCCGTGTGAACATAGATAATATGTTCATATATGTGTTAGTGGTATATTAGTTTATGATAATAAAAAAAAATGTCAAAGTTAATTTCCATTATCTTAACATATTCCCAAAGGTGTAAGGACTTGTAAGGACTATCTGTGCAAAGTTTGGCTTTGAGTGAAGTTAAGTATTTTTTATAATTATTTTAGTTCAGACATTACGAGAAATTGTGTCAACAACCAACAATAAAAACTCCCTAACCTCTCTGGGGTTCATTGAACGATCCTCGCTTCTCTGCAGCCGTGAGCTACATGGCCAGAGCTATCCATAGAGACCAGGAAAAGCGGATATTTCATATTTCAGCCATAAGTATGTCAATTTCAATTTCCATTAACAAATGGCATTCTTGTGCGTATCTTTGCGAGGCTTTGTTTGACAGCGGATTTGTGTGTGTGTAGCTTCTTGCTATTGATTTTAAATGGCATTTATGGTGGAATTGTGTTGCTTTATTCACATATTTGTTTTTGACTATGAAGTTCAGAATTTGCTGAATGTTTTAAATATTGACATCAATGGGTCTGCTAATGATATGAATATATATATATTTGACCACCTGAAAACATGACTCAGTTTTAAGCAAATCTGTGCTGAAAGGGTATTACCATCAGACTCACTATTAGACGCCAGAGCAACTGACGTGGTATAAAGAGGCAGAAAGTCCGATAAGGAGGCTGTCGGGTTAGAGTTAGGTCAAACAAACACAGGACTTTCACCCAGCAGACCAAACAAATGGATCCGTGAATAATTTGACCTTACTTTTGTCATGCGACTTATGTTCAACGCCAAGTACATCAGTAACATAATAATTCTTATTTTACGTAACAAATATCTTTTCCTAAGCCCAACAAGCAAGTGGTTCTCTCTTTTTTATTTATTTTCTTTGTCTATTTATTGCTGTTACCGTCCGGACTCACTGACCCGTAAGTCATTTCTCAATAAATCATTGTGCTCCTGCTGCCTCCTCATCAGCTCATCTGCCTTTTGGGCTCAAATCTGCATTTCTTGATAAGTAACCGTGCTCACCGGTTGTTTACCAGGAAAATCTGAAATCCTAACAGAAAGGTAATCTGGTTCACAGTAAATATAATTCACATGTGCCTTATCTTTACTCTCTCGCAGAAGCTCACTCCTGTCACAAAAGAATAAAGATAAAGCACATTTCCCTCCGAGGCAGAAGCAGGTTACCTGCTGCTCAGCGTACAGATGCTTGGATGGAGGCTGCCGTGTTAGACTGCTCAGTCAAGTGTCTGTGCAGCTTGGAGGACAGTCAGAGAGCACCGACACAGTCAAGAGTGGTTTATGAGGCATGATGATGTGTGTTTTATGGCCTGTGCTGGAAACCCGGCAAGGAGCTACATGTCCTTACAAGGGCAGCGGTTAATGAAGCGTCTGAGCTTCAGGAGAGCACCGGCGTGTTCAACGGGACGGGATCAGCTGAGCTTAGCCTGAAGATTTGTCAAACTCAGACTTGTAGCGTCACATCAGCTCAACCTCAGGATGCGTTTTTAGGACTGGACTGTGTCTTTTTACAGTGCAGTTATATTTACAAAAAGAGTGAATTATCCTCTCAGAGTAGCCTTATTGTATAGCCTTCTTTGAATAATCCCAAGTCACATCCGACCACAAACAGACTTCATCTCACCGCTCCAATTAGAATTCAGAGAGGTGCGTATAATTTATCACCTGGGACGCCGGCTCTCGCTCATTTATCCCCATTTACCTTGAACAGAGCTGCAGAGAGACGGAGAACCGGCTGGTTAAAGCCGCCGACGGGGGAAAGGGCCTCAGAAGTGTAAAAGTGAGGAGCGACCAAACAGGAAGCATAAAGTTTCTCTGCCACCGGCTGAAGGGTTTTATTTCTCCCCAAAGGAACGGTAGAAACAATGTTTGCACTGTTTCCACTCAATAAAACACTAAAAGCTTCAGCGAGGAGAAGCCAGCAGCGAATAGCAAATCACTGCTCTTTGTTTACAGTCCGTACAAATCATTGTAATATCACGACGGAGAGAACGATCGGAGGTGAAGACGTTTTGTCCGGCTGTTAGCCATCCTTCAAAAAACAAAAGCCACAGCAAAGAAAAGAGAAAGTTATGAAGAATTTATTCAAAAGAAATGAAAATGAACTGATGCAGGCGTGGTCTATTGACCTCAGAGGGTGTGGCCTCCAGTACATCACATTCACTGTCAATGAACAGTACTACAATAATAGTTAATAGTAAATCATCATTTGACCCTAAATAACCGCCATATACCATTGCATAGCCTTGATGAATTGTAAGAACTGGATCCCAGACTCCAAGATGGCGCCGGCTCTCTCCATCAGATGCAGCTCACCCAGCTCATATCAGCACATACGCATGGCTTTTCTAGGCTATTGGTACATATAACAAATATTAAACATCCATGTTTGCCTGCAGCTCTGCAACGTGTAGCAGTGCGTTTAGCCATATGCTAACATCAACATGCTAACACACTCACAATGACATTGCTAATAATAATACATTTTATTTGTATAGCGCTTTAAAAGGTATTCAATGCTTTTAGACTACTTACGCTAACATGTTGATGTTTAGCAGGTACACTGTTTGACATGGTCACCATGTTACTTTAGCTTGCTACCATGCTAACATTTGCTAATTGGCACCAAACACAACTCACAGCTGAGGCTGGCGGTAATATGATTAGTCTAGCAGGGATCCTTACAGAGATTCATATTTTACCTTGATCTCATTTAGCATATATGTGGGGGTAAATATCATTTTAGACCTAATAAAGAACTAAAACGTGCATTTAATATTGTGTTAAACTCCATTCCTCCAGCCTCCATGTGAATATGCAGATGTGATTGAAGGACGACTTGGAGATCATCTCAAGGGCACTGAGTCACAAAGGAGATGCTAATACTCGTGCAGATGCTAATGCTGATTCTGCTGTTGACGCTAATGCTAATGTATTGCATGAAAGTAAGGTTGTCTCCATAGTGCAACAAACACACACACACGCACACCCACCAGCACACACACACATGCACATAGGTACATAACACACAGAGACAATGTGGTTTAACGTATCAATCAGGCTGGATGTGACAAGGAAGAATGTTCTGGAATGTAAATTAATTCAGCAGAGGACCAAAGGAGGAGGAGGGGAGCCCTCTTCTATTGTTGCTTTGTGACTTTTTGGCTGTTGGTTTCAAGGGCATTTCCATCCATCTATCTATCTATCTATCTATCTATCTATCTATCTATCTATCTATCTATCTATCTATCTATCTATCTATCTATCTATCTATCTATCTATCTATCTATCTATCTATCTATCTATCTATCTATCTATCTATCTATCTATCTATCCATCCATCCATCCATCCATCCATCCATCCATCCATCCATCCATCCATCCATCCATCACAGATAATAACTGAAGTTCTCAGCGTTGTATGAATTATTGCTTATCTTCCCGGCGTGTTGCTCTCCAAACGTAGACTCACCAAACCGACATGAAGATGGAGCAGTGAAGTCAGACGGTCACCTCGCCTGTCTCGGCCAAAAAGCTGCACATGAACACACCGCAGAGGAAACAGCCAATGGCTGCCTGTGTCTGTGTGAGCGGCCCAGCAGGTGGTGGCAGTCTGTACTCGTCATTCAAAGAAAGCAGTTGCGACTGTGGCTCAGTGGTTAGCAGGTCAGTCTTTCAATCAAAGGGTCGGTGGTTCAAACCCCGGCTCAGCCAGTCCATGTCGTTGTGTCCTTGAGCAAGACACTTAACCCTCATTGCTCACCGTTGCTGTGTCTACGGTCTACTGTATAGCATGTAAGTCACTTTGGATAAAAGCGTCAGCTAAATGAAATGTAATGTAAAAGCAGAAGGCTGCTGGTCCAGGCTGTGGTCACGAGACAGAGGACGTCAACGTCTGTGTCCTTCTCACAGAGCTCTCTCTCCACTGATCTCATTCTGAAAACATCTGCAAATTGGAAAGATCAGAAAACAATTAGATCGAAAATGAGAAGAGCCTTCTGTGTGGCCAATCAGACTTCTTTCCCCGACGGGCTCCGCCTACGACAAGCGTGTTACAGCTGCTCACTGAACGCGGTTTCTAGAAAGCGTTATTATGATTCTCAGTTGAACTTTCAGAAGCATGTTAGCATGATTCGACCCAGTTCTTCTGAATATGCCCGTCAAATTGTATATGTCCCTGGACAGGGAGGTCATATGTGTACACATTGTAAAGCCCTCCTGGGGATTTTGAGCTTGGGCTTGTTATGAACGGGCCTCGATACCAGGATGCTTTATCAACTTCCTTTTGATACCTTCCTGTTCAGCAACGACCCCGCTAACGGCAGCTAATAGCATGGTTAGCAGCAGGTAGCAGGTCAGGTGACACGGTAGCGCCGGTTACCTCATGTCTCATTGTAAATCTAGATCAGGAGAAAGTATATTCCGGTCCGTCTGTTGAGTGTGTCGGGGAGCAGAAGATGAAAGCGGTTAAATGGAAAAGACCAGTCAACCAGAGGGACCATTGATATTCAGAACACACACACACACACACACACTGATTCAGTAGCTCATTCTGTCTCTCCACACATCAATGGCAGCAACAAATGAAGATTGAATATCCAGAGAGAGAGAGAGAGAGAGAGAGAGAGAGAGAGAGACAGAGACAGAGACAGAGATTGGATGAAATGGAGATAGGTGTGTGTGTGTGTGTGTGTGTGTGTGTGTGTGTGTGTGTGTGTGTGTGTGTGTGTGCGCGCGCACGTGCGTGTGTGTCATCAGCTCAAGCCCCTGACTGCAAAGTGCCGTCTGATTGGATCAAGTTGTGAATAAATAAAGAAAGAAAGTGCGTCTGTAATCAGAGCTCGGCTTAATTATGCGTGTTTATGTAAATGCAGAGTGTTGATGGGATGGTAATGGGAATCACAGATTGACTTTAATGGATTCTAGAGAGACTGAGAATTAAAGCAGGCTGTCTATTAAAGGGCTTGGAGGTGAAGCCCCCCATGTTGGAGGTTCAGGAGATGCTGATGGTGTTGGTCTTTTTCTGCAGTGTTCACATGCGTTTCAGAATATCCAATAATAATAATAACTTTATTTACATAGCACCTTTTAAAAAAAGATTTCACAAAGCAAAGAGAAAACAAGGCAGTATAACAGGGAGCTCCACAGTGGGGACAAACTAAGGTCAAATTTAAACACTGATAAAACTATAAAATAGATGAATAGATGAGTCTGTAAATATTAGTTTACAGAAGTGATTTAAAAGAGATTCCTGAATCTTCAAATGTGTTTCTTCATGGATTCATTTGATGGACGTGTGTTTCCACAATGCCAGTTATAACGGCACAGCAGAGGTTATGAGGTTCAAATATCATTTGAAGATCTTTCAGAGAGATTTCAAGATGTTTTTGAGATATTTCAAGGCCATTTAAGGGAGTTTTAAGAGATGTGTCCTGGGATTAAGATTGTGAGATTTAGAGCGGATTCCAAGATATTACTCAATGTTTTATGATGTTTTAAGGAAGATCTGATGATGTATTAGAGAGATTATTGGTATTCATCCAGGATTTTTAAAGGATACTCAGGACATTTGAGGCCATTTCAGTGAGAGACCCTCCAGGGTAATGCTATAAAGGATACATCCAGGAGTTCAAAGGAACATTTAAGATGATTTGAAGCTGTATACTGAGGTTTCAGGAAGAGAGATCACATAATGTCTCTGATAACAAAGTGCATCTGGGAGTAAATACTGTGTGTGTGTGTGTGTGTGTGTGTGTGTGTGTGACGGTCGGCCAGATTGACAGAGGAATTAGAGGGTGTCTGCACACACGAGGACAGGTTGATTACAATCAATAATCTATCAACCACTGGCTGACAAGATGTATTGATCAGTGAGAGAAAGGCACACACACACACACACACACACACACACACACACACACACACACACACAGCTGAGTTACACAGCAGTTTCTGATTCAAAGTTTGTTAATAAGTTGACTCGTCAGTTCAAACTGATTGTAGCTCAGAGGAAAGCCATTGATCGTTAATGTCATTTTAAATGACATTAACCCTAGAACACTAAAGTCGGGTGATTTTCAGCCTGGTTTTCTCAACATGCATGTGATGTTAGTGAAAGAGGGCTCTAGGGTTAAGAGCCTATCAATAAATATCAGCTCTTAGCAGAGCCACTGGTGTGATGTAGCAAAAGTAAATGGCACATCCTGGCCTCACAATTCAATACAAGTTAATTTGTCATGTTTATAAGAATATTACACAATAAATATGAACATAAACCATAAGTATGACTCAAAGTGACTCAAAGTGACTCAAAAGTGACTCAAGAAAGCCCCCCGAGTGTTGAAAATATGCCAGCAAGAAGCTACACATGAAAACAGTTTTGGATTCTTACAACCTACTGAATCCAGCAATACCACCAAATCCTAACCCTAACCCTAACCCAATACCACCAAATCCTAACCCTAACCCTAACCCAATACCACCAAATCCTAACCCTAACCCTAACCCAATACCACCAAATCCTAACCCTAACCCTAACCCAATACCACCAAATCCTAACCCTAACCCTAACCCAATACCACCAAATCCTAACCCTAACCCTAACCCAATACCACCAAACCCTAACCCTAACCCAATACCACCAAATCCTAACCCTAACCCTAACCCAATACCACCAAATCCTAACCCTAACCCTAACCCAATACCACCAAATCCTAACCCTAACCCTAACCCAATACCACCAAATCCGCTGTTAGACAAACCCTCGCCAAGACATGCACAACATTGCAATGTATGTCCTTTTTAAATTGACTTACTTATGGCTGAAATATGAATAATACAGCACCTTTTGGATATTCCCTGTCAAGTAGCACCCGGCTGCAGTGAAGCGAGCACCGTTCAAGGACCACCGAGGACCTTGAATTGTCTGAACTAAAATAATGATTAAAGATACTTAACTTCACTCAATCAAAGCTAAACTTCACACAGATACTCATACCATATAGAGCAATTTTATTTATTTAAAAAAAGTGTTCGTTAATATAGTTACAGTTGTAGTTATAGTATAAAAATGTATTTTTTCTTTTCTGTGTACTATCATAAACAGTATACCACTAACACATATATGAATGTATTATGTGTGTTCACAAGGGTTGTCTGTATATTATACCTTTTGAAATTATTCAAATAGACCTTGTGAATGAGGACATAATAAAAAATGACTGCGGTGCACGAAGAGAGACTTTTCCTGCAGGACCAGGCTCACGTGTCCCAGGAACATCTGGACCAAAGAACAAGTTCATAGCTCCATTATTTATATTTTGAATCATGTTTTATTGACGATTCCCTAATTTTGCACCCGATTTTGAGCCTTTTATTAAAGGTCCCCATGATACCTGTTTTTTGTTTTATGAGAAGTTCTATAGGGTAAAATAAAAGAAGAGTACTTCAATTTGCCTTGTATTGTTTTAATTTAATATATTTTGATGCAAAGTATATTTTATCAGGTACATTGTATTGGATGAAATATACATGACGTTAGTGATAGTGTGACTATTTTTAACATTAGTGTTCTAGGGTTAAAGTGTTATAACACAATGTTATTTTGAAAAAAAACTTGTATTATACTGTAAATGAAAAACAAAATAATTCAGCAGATCTGATAGTAGCAACTATTCTCATGCTGGTTGATGCCACAGAATAATTCCAAATGTGGTCTTCATGTTGCATTTGAGGTATTGCTATATTTACTATATGAATTATACAGTCCAATGCAACATGATGCTGTCAGACACCGAACTATCTGATAAATCCTATCAAATGAAATATTCCTTTTAGACTTATTTTATAGAACATAAACACTGAAGATGAGAAGAATTCTGGGTTTTGTCTCTACGGGTCTGTTCTTTGTCTTCATGTGTTTTTATTGTATAACAAACAACAGGAAGAACATGTACGTGACATTTTGATGTGAAGTATCAACATATTATTATAAGTATAGATTAAAAAAAGAAACACACTCAACCAAAGAATCAGACAAAGTGAACACACGGCAACCAGACACCCACTCCCTAATCTCACACACAGACACACACAGACACACACACAGACAGACACACACACGCACACACACACACACACACACACACACACACACACACACGCAGACAGAAGCATATGGTTGGTGTGTAATGTGTGTGTGAAGGTCATTAGTTCCTGTCCGCTCTCTGCAGGCTCTCAGCCTTGTTGGCACGACTTCTGCCAGATCTGACCAAATCACCCGCAACATCACAGCTCCTGCCAACACACACAGCCGCGAGTGTGTGTTTGTGTGTGCTCACTCACCATACGGACAGACTCCCTTCAGGAAAATAATACTTTAATAATAGTTTGTCGCTTGTGTTGATAATCAGATCTGTTGTGAGTTGTAAAATCAATGATAATTATACAAAATAAACAAAAAATATTATATTAATCATCAATGAAATACGTGAGTATTTAATAAGTAAGAAATAAGATCACTTTATTCATCAGCAAGGCTTTTGGTAAAATAATAATAAAACAAGGTATTAATATGCAACAAAATAAGATGTTAGATACGATGTGGTAAAATACGAAAAAGGAAAACAAGTAAGTAATATTAATATTTCCTTTGAAAATAAAAAACTTAATTACAAAATAACGAAGACAAACAATATCAATATTTTTTAAAGAAAGCATTAAGAAGAAGACAGAAGATGCATACAGAATGTAAAGAGATAAAGATTTTTTTTATTTTTTTTAAATGTATAAATGAGACAAAACCTTCCAACCAACGTGTTCTTTATTTTGGCGGGACATTGTCTTCTGTAGCGGCTCCAGCTCTTCCTGTGGCGCCTCGTCCCTCGTCCAGAACGCCCGGCCGGCCCCTCCATATGCTGACAGGCGCTCTGAGCGCGCTCGTTAGAGCGCCGTGCCAACAAAAAGCCCAAACTCCAAGGTCAGGAGACGGCTCGTTAGGAAGGAGGCTTAACGAGCTGCGGCTTAACGGACGAGCCCAACCAGTACAGCTTTAAACTGGGAGAGAAGAGGAGGCTGACAATGACCGACCGCTCAGTTTCCTGCCAATTAAACAATGCTCAGAGGTCACGTTCACATCGTTTGTAATAAATAACACTGCAAAACCTGTTTTTGTTCATGAGCACTTTAACAAAACAATGCTTTTCCACATCGTTAAGGCATAGGGAGGAATGAGGAAGAACATTTAGATATCAAGGATGAGGATACTAATTTATACCCACTCTCACTGACATTAAGATGATGAGAAAAAGGAAATACTAAATGCCTGAAAACTATCAAGTAATAACAGTATTTGGTCATATAGCTTATAATACATGTGTACATTTATTTCTTATTTCATATATATATTCATTTTTTATAAAAATCTTTAAATATATATATATATAAATACGTCAAATTTTGGCAAAGTGAAAAATACAATCTAACAAAGGTATACTCTAAATAAATCCATCCATTTTGTAAACTACTAATCTGCTCAGATAATGAGGAATTAAGTTTTCATAAAGGCTAACATCTGATCTGAGGCTCAGGGTTTGTGTGACGAGGACGTCCTCGCCCACTTTGAACCGGCTCAGGTGTGCTCGCTCACCTGCTGAGCAAACCACTGCTGAAGAACACACCTGGGGACATAGAAACACCTTGAGAGAGAGAGAGAGGGAGGGAGAGAGAGAGGGAGAGAGAGAGAGAGAGAGAGAGAGAGAGGGGGAGAGAGAGACAAGAGGGCAGGATGGAGCTTTCCTTTCATCGTCCAAAAGGAACCAAAGCCCTGACAATGAGTCACTCAACTTAAAAGATAAGGACCCTGAAACTGGAGCAGCTAAATGGAATTCAGCCATAACTCGTTTCATACCTTTTCCTGTTTATGTCTCTGGTGTCCAACTCTGATGGACCGCCCTGCTCACAGTGAACATCTCATATCTGAGTCCGGCTCACTCTGTATATTCAGCTTTAAATCTGCTCTCAGATCAGCTTGTTCAACACCTGCATCTTTTATTAATGAAACACGAAGCTGAGGCTCAGTCTGCTCCAGTATCTCTGTCCTCTTCACTTCCTACTTCTACTCCACTCTCTCCCGTATCTTCCTCCCACTGCCTCTCCTCCACATAGATGACAAGTTATCTCTCCACCTCATCACCATCCACACAGTACACTACCTCCTTCTCTCTCCTCCACCTCCTTCTAATTATCAAACGCTCCCCATCCTCCTTTCTCACTCCTTCCCTTCTGTTTATTTAACTTTTTTTTACCTTCTCTTCTTCCCCTTATCCCACTTCCTCCTACTCATCATCTGGGAGGCACCGCATCCCTCCTCTTACACTTACTTATTTTCCTCCCTGTTCTTCTCTTCCTCCCTTCTCCTCTCTCCTCTCGTCTTTTCCTTGGCCTTGCAGTGAAATAAAAGATTACAGGCAGACGAGTCATTATTTTTAGTGATGGCAGCTATACATCACCCAGACTGCACCAGAGAGAGAGAGAGCGATAGAGAGAGAGGGGCGGGTGGATCGAGAGAGTGAGGCAGAGGATTCTCTGTTTCTCTCTCAGAACCAGTCTGTGTGAAATTAATGGCTGCTACACTGACCATGGATCAGCCCCGGTGTGTGTGTGTGTGTGTGTGTGTGTGTGTGTGTGTGTGTTGTGCTGAAAGAATTCAAAATGAAAAATAAAAACAGATCCGCAAAAAAAACCCTCAATAATAATGTGATTCATTAATTGTTCATTGTAGTTAATCGATGGCAGAGCGGGACAAGGTGAATAACGTGATGGTGTGCCTCAACACTGAGGAAGAGATAAAGTCTCACATCCATTATGGGATGCCAGGGCGACTGTCGGTGAGAGACAACGCGCTGATGACGACTGATGTCAGGAGGCTGGCCCGTCAGGCTGAAGGCCGAGCTGCACGTCCACCGCTGAGGCCGGTCGCCCTGCTCCTCATATCATTAACGAGCTTATCATTCAATATCATTCTGACGTGTTATTGGACGCAAAGACAGGTTGAGGTGATTAACTTCCTGCTGCGGGAGCTTTCCTCTTTAGTTTACCCCCAAAAAACTAGAAGAGAAGTCAAACGTGTGCTCAAACGTGTGCCCATGAGGGATAAAAAAAAAATATATATTTGAGAAAATCAAAGTTGACAAGTGTACCAGGAGGAAGCGCTTCACATATTTAGCGTCTGATCAGTGATGTGACAGTGATTTTTATTGCCGTTATTATTCCGCTCACAGGGAGCAGCGGAGTCAGACGCATCCAGGCTCTGAGACGGCGGTTAGAGAACCGCCACACCGGGCTGGCTTTTATTCTGTGCACTCCCACTGCAGCACTGCAGCTGCAGCAGAGTGCACAGAGAAGTGTGTGTCACAACATCAGGTGATGCTGGAAGTTTGGGAGGTTTTCTCTGGCGGGACGTGGGCACAGCAAGGCTACCGTCACACGTTTGATAGCTGGAGTCAACATTCACATCACACACAGATTAAAGGATAATTATCAGCATTATATATTGTCAACAAAATGTAGCTGTAGCTGTAGACGTCTCTGCTGAGGCAACAAGAGTAGAATCTTATCACAGTGAGTTGGCTAAATAACGGAGCTAACAGCTAACGCTAACGAGGGCTGCGTTGAGTTACATTATGATGCGTTCAGCTCTATTCGGTGTAAATAAGCATTTGGTGAAGGTAAATAATAACTCACAATGAGTTCTAATGTGACCTGTAGAGCATTTCTGCTGATGTTACATTACATTACATTATTACATTTCATTTAGCTGACGCTTTTATCCAAAGCGACTTACAATAAGTGCATTCTACGGTTACAAACAAGAATCAGAACAACAGGAATCAAGAAGGTACAATTTCGTCCAAAAGTTAAACTACAAAGTGCTATCAGTAAGAGCCATTTCAGTGCTACTATAGTGCTACATCCTTTATTCAAGGTATAGTCGGAAAAGATGTGTTTTTAGTTTGCGACGGAAGATGTAGAGACTTTCTGATGTCCTGATGTCAATGGGGAGCTCATTCCACCATCGAGGAGCCAGGACAGAGAACAACATGTTGATACACTCGTCAGTTAATCGGATACGCTAGCGGCCGCTAGCGGCACGGGGAGCTGCACTTGTTGTTTGGCCTTTTCCTCTCAGAGGTGCGCTGCCCTGTAGCTGATGGAGGTTGTTAGCACAGCACGCCGCCTAAAAGGTAGACATTACTCACAGCTCGTGCCTCTTCTGAAAAAAAATTTAATAATTTAATTCAGATTTTTATTCAAAAGTGACTAGTGTAACAGATGTGAATAGGGCATGGAAGAAGTCGACTCAGATGAGGATTTTTCCAGCATTTATTTGCTCCTGCAGAAGACAGTAACACACACATTGTCTTCTGGTCTCTCTCTTCTCTCTCTGCACATGTGAGGAGAAGACGGGACTACGGAAGCTCATTCAAATAAAATTCACACACTCAACAGGATCGTTGAATAATAAACAAAAATAAAATAGAATGCATTGAAAATAAGAAATGCCAAAGTGTATGTTTAACTCTATTAAACTAGGATAGTGCATATTATGGGTGATCATTTGTACACAGGTAAAAAGACTGGGGGCTGGACCGTGAAATAACGGGATAACATCTAAAGAAATGACCTTGAGATGACAAAATTACTTTGACAGTACGGTAATTACCCACAATTCAGCGTGGTACGTATTGTAGGCCTCCTCCTCTTCGTAGCCGAGAACAAACATCAACATCGCAGAGTTGTTTACATGTTTGTCTCCTCTTCTGAATTACCATGCCCTTGTCATTCCGACATCTATTGTTAGGATCAAAGTGTGTGTGTGTGTGTGTGTGTGTGTGTGTGTGTGTATGCGTGCATGCGTGCGTGCGTGCGTGAGTGTGTTTTCCCGTGCTGTATTTTCGTTGTTGCAGTAGTTTGATGTGTTGTTCTGACACGGAGCCGGTGGATCTCTGATGTCAGTGTTCTGAGTGCATCCATATGTCTATTACTGTATACTGGCAACATGTTTGAGATTTACCATTTAACCCTCCGGGGTGACCCAGTTTCAGGTATCCTGGGGGGGTTTTACATATCAGCCTTACTACAACTGGATGGATGCGTCAGTGTTTCACCTATTTTACTGCTTTGTCTATTTGCGCCTGTGGTTTCTCCGAAATTCACCAAAAGGTAGCTTTAGATAATGCCTCTTTGCAAATTCAAACATAATATTTCAGAAAACGTGTACTAACTAAAAGAAAGAGATGTCTATGGGGTCAGATCGGTCTCATAATTCACAAATGCACACAGAACAATCCACAAATGCACACAGAACAATTTACAAATATATTTGATTTACAAATGCACACAGAAGGATTTACAAATACATTTGACATATAAATTTGACTCACAAATGCACACAGATCGAATTTCAAATACATTTCAATGCACAAATGTGGATTTGTATGTATTTATTTGTGAATCGCTACACATTCGTGTGTGGGTTTTTTGAGACTCCCCTGACGTCGCCAGATCCACAAATGTGTTTTTTCAACATGGACCTATCTGTAGCCAATCAGATGTCGCCCTCATCTTCAACCAATCACATCACTGCCGTCCTGCTGTTGCTGAAGCAGCTCTGGAAGCGGCCTCATTCAGACGCAGTTGTGCGACTACGGATAATATTATGAACCCAGACACGGGGGAGTTTGATGGTCTGACGTTTGAAGGACTTCCACAACAAGTATAAAGCAAAACTAGTGGTTACTTCAATATATATTTAAACTATATGTGGTTAAATCACGGTATTCAATTCATTTGCGCCAGAAAGGGAGCGTGGCTTATCTCCGTGACTTGTCTCTGTAAAACCAGTTACCATTTCCGCGATCCAGAAAGGAAGAATACATACATTATCCTTATCCTTGTGCGATCCACAAATAAATACATACAAATCCACATTTGTGCATTGGAATGTATTTGTAATTCGATCTGTGTGCATTTGTGAGTCACATTTATTTGTCAAATGTATTTGTAAATCCTTCTGTGTGCATTTGTAAATCAAATATATTTGTGAATTGTTCTGTGTGCATTTGTGTATTGTTCTGTGTGCATTTGTGAATTATGAGACCGATCTGACCCCATAGATGTCTGCCCACTCAGATCCATGCATAATATATATGAGTATTTTACTGGAACTTTATTGGAGCTTTTGGTCTGAAGGGCCTTCATATTAGTTACATGTGTTATCCTATTCACCTGTAGTGTCTTCAAAAGGTATGTATGATGTTTTACAAAACAGCTCTTTAAAGGTTGTATTCACTCAGGCATCCATAAATCTCTCCAGCAGCGTTTACATCCACTAAACGTTCCAGTTTCATTCCTAAATATATTCTGAAGGTTTCTACACAGGGGTTTGTTCACATGTCATTCTTAACCTTATTTATACATTTTATTTCTGAAAACATTGGAACAACTTTTTTTTATATGGCACTTAACAGTATTTCTTTTTAATTCATGAGTGATAAATATAGATATCCCAAGTTCCCTCTGGAATAAAGATTCTTAATATATCAACACAATTAATAATGATGTATCTGTTCATATGTAATGTGTACATATTTGATAAGATAATGCCTTATTTAGAACACTTGTAATACTATAAATAATAACCTGAATGTAAGTATTGAACTGCTGGAGTTTCAAGGCAATATATATTATTTAACATTTGTATCTTATGCTCCTGGGTTGTCTCCTCTTAAAAATGTATTAATTCATTTTATGACTTCATTGCATAACGATAGCAGAAAGATGAGAGAGAAATGCAACCAAGAGTCACATGGTCTGCAGTTCATGGTTGGATGCTACACACCAGCTAACAGGTGGTCGTTCATTTCAGTTTTCCATCAGTTTTCACGTTCATGTGAGGGATCATGTCATGGCTGACTATGGACTGCATGTAAGAAGTACATGTCACGGCCGGGGGTTGTGGACTATTGCCGTCAACCAGAAGTCAGATGAAAGGGCGGCACAAGCGAAGGCTGAACAACACGTTTTAAGGCCACCGGAATGTTACAATTACCTTTAATGAATTGAAAACCCACTGTGAAAGGGTTTTAGCTCCAAGACTGAAAAATGGACAACTTCCAGACCAGACAGCGCTGTGGTAGCGTCCTGTCAATCACAGTAGCCCCACCCTAAAGCAAACTCTGCTTTAGTGAACCTCCAGTTCGCCCCTTTGGCATCGCAACCAATAAACGGAAGTTACCATATTTTGAATGTGGAGGAGTGACGTTAAGACGCTGTATAGGTCTCTGGTAGTGGTGAGACCTGTCAATCACAGTAAGCCCCGCCCCTAAAGCATCCCCTGCTTTATGGTCTGTTTGACTCTAAATGAGCATAATGTACTAAATGAACATCATGCTGTATTGAAGACTTGAAACTAGAGATTGAGACATAAACTCATGTTTACAATGTTTACTGAGGGAATACATCAAGAGAGAAGTAGAGTCACTTATATAGACTTCTATGATGCTGCAGGTACAAGCCATGCTGTTCTTCATGATCCAGTCTGACATTGTGCCAACGACTCTGTCATCACCGTTGCGTCATTGCGGTTATCTGCCGTGTCACAGCGTTTCCGTCTCTCCGTTAATCTCAGCTCATCTCGAAGTCCTTCCACGTGGAGGCTGAAGCCTCCGTAACAGTGTTGAACTGTTGACTCGGTGGCTGTGAGCTCAGCACTGACAGGTTGCTGGTGCCACCGTCCCATCTGTTTGGCCCCGGGGCCCCTCCACCGTGCAGGTCACCTCTGCATTAATCTGACTAATTAGTCTAATGAGCCTGTTTCTTGGTGGGTCGACAAATGTGTGCGACCTGAACACGCACGAACCAGACGGCTTCGCTTTCGCGGGAACAGAAAACACAGATTTCCTGGCAGCTTCTGACCTACATACAGCTCAAACACACTCACACACACACACACACACACACACTCTCTCACACACACAGCTTTATTTACCGCGTGAGACAGCGTGAACACACACCGACACACAGAACAAATGTGATGACACACTGACTTTTATGTCAAATGAACGCTGTGGTTAATGCAATCCATCAAACGTGCTCACGTCTAAATGCACAAGCAGAAATAAGTGGGTCTGTATTGTTGAGGCATCTCGGAGCAGGAAATCGGTCATGGCTGGTGTAAATTTCTGAATGACACATTAAGTTCTCTGATTAAAGTAAGTACTAAGTAAAACCAATTTTATCTGCTTACTTAACCTGAGGAGTTCTCAGCTGGAAGCCATGAAGGTTTGAATATTAACCAGCTTCCTCAGTGGGAGCCCCCACTTCCCTGGTGAACCCGAGAAAGTCGTAGCAGCAGTTCTTCACATTTTGGGGCAACATACTACATAATATCAATCTCAATAAAAACCCTGGCTCTAGTACAGAGATAAGCAATTCAGTAAAAGATTGATTGAACGACTGTGCGGCTGCTAAACCTGCGTAAATAAGACATAAAGAAATTGCACTTCATGGCCGTGTTTGGGCGGTTATCTCGTTCCTGCGATATCTTTTTGTGAACCGGTACATAGCGTTTGCAAGTAATGCGCGATTCATGGTACGCTGACCCTCTGTGAGGCGGTGCCTAGCTAACCACGCTAAACGCGTCGTCATGCTAACATGCAGGCAACGCTGAGCGATGTGATGCAATGTGAACTGCATTCACTGTGTTGCTTTGTGGATTGTGTTAGCATGCTAACATTATCGTATGGCTACGTTGTATTGGACGAATACGTGACCGATGATGGCAGTAGATGAAGTCAGAGTTATTACAACTCATCCTGACGGGGCACGCATGTCTGTACAAAAGCTGTGGAGACATTTTGGTGTAAAATGTAATTCTACAGGATAGTTCCATCTGTTGTGTGCATGTAAAGGAGAAAGATTGCAGTAGCAATTCTCACGGGAACGTCACCGCAGAGACCCCATCCGTAACGCAGCAAATAAATACAAATTGCAATTTGCCATAAAGGCTCAATCACCATTGTGTCACCTCTTTCAGCAGTAGACTTAACAGACATTTAGTTAAGTGGAAATATTTAAGATTACCACTTCCAACTGTTAATTATCATGAATGATGACGGAGCCCCCCTCACATCAACAAAGTACTCAATTTAATGTTAACCCTTTCCGAACCAAGTTGTTTTTGTGTTGTGCTTGGACCAAACCAAACCTTAACCATACAGTGTTGTTCTATCATTCAACTAATTCATTCCAACAGAAAACTCCAAGGCACTCTCTTGTAAACCCTTAAAAAACACCTGTATTGCAATAGCATGTGCATGTGAGACCTACAAACAAACTCTTGGACAAGCTGTGTCGGGTGTAGAAATGAAAAAACCCGGGAGTCATTAGGCCCACAGTATTCATAACACTGTGGGCCTAATGAAGCTGGTTTGGAAATGAATGGAAGAGTCCCTTTGGTGGAACACCACCATGAAATGGCCACTGTTCCTATCAGATCTGTTTGACAAAGGCTCGATGCACAAAGCAGAGGAGTCGGCCTCACACGACACAGCCATTACAATGAAGGCCTTTTAAGAGTTCTTAGAGAGAGTGCCTCTGAGTTTTCCAGGGTTTTTCCTCACTGCATGCATCCTTATCCAAAGAGCAGCTCGAACAAACCTCCGGCCCAAACATTGCCATTATTCAGTGATTTGTATGTTTTGGGAGGCGCAGACCTGCTGATTGGGGCGTCGGATCATAAAACGCTTCAGTTTGTCGTTTTAGCCTTTAAGGAGCCACCAATTTTTCAGCCAAAATTGCGGATGCTTATTATCTCATATTAAATCCTGATTATCTCCTCATTCACAAGGTCTATTTGAAAAATTAAAAAAGCTATAATATACAGAAGACCCTTGAGAAGATAGATCATAATATGTGTTAGTGGTATATTGGTTTATGATAGTACACATCATAAAAGTAACACAAAAGTAAGTTAATAAAAAAAATAGAAAGTTAATTTCTATTAAATTACATATGTATATGAACATTTTATTTAGATATAAAGTAGCTCAATATTGTAGGAGTATCTATTGGCTTTGATTGAGTGAAGTTAAGTATTTTTAATAAATATTTTAGTTCAGACATGTTGAGAACTCATGTCAACTCCGCTTAAGCTTGAAAGTTCCCACAGTCCTCGGTGGTCCCTGAACGGGGCTCGTTTCACTGCAGCAGGGTGCTCCGTGGCCTTAGCTGTGAGGAGGTAGCAGGAAGGCCTGTAATATTCATATTTCAGCCATAAGTAAGTACATTTTCATATTTTTTGCTGGACACAAATTACATTCTTGTGCATATCTTTGTGATGCTTTGTGTGAGAGTGAATGGATGGTATTGACTCTGTAGGCTCTAAAATTTAGAGCCTACAGAGTTTTTAGAATCCTTAGAGTCTAAGGATTCTAAAACCGTTGAGTTTAGCCTTCTAGCTAGTTCCTAACTTCTTTAATCAGCATTTCTTCAAAACTCTGGGTGCATTTTGAGTCGGTTTTGGGGTCATTTTGAGTCACTCTGATTCATTCTTATGGTTTATGTTTATAATTATTGTGTAATAGTGTTATAAACATGACACAATTAACTTATATTGACTTGTGAGGCAGGGATTTTACTTTTTTTTTTAAATGTTTTAATTTATTTGATATGCTCAGTCCCAGAGGCTGATGTTCCAAATTTGGAACTGATGGGGCATATAAAGGGCATGTTTGATCTTTTTAAGTTGGAGGATTTATGTATTTCAGCAACGATTTATGATTGAAAAGGGAGTTTTAAGATCGTTTTGTCTGGAAATTGCATTGATGTAGCTCCTGCAAAGTGGTTTGGCTCCTGTTCATTGGCAATGCTTTTGAAGACGAGGACATTATATGATAAAGAGTAGTGTTGGAGGTTTAGGCTTCTTTTAATGGATAACATGTTTACCCTCCCTCTTTTTTCATTTTGTTCTTTTATGATTTTTACTATGCTATTTTATTAATATTTTAAGGCCAAGACTCAATCATACTAAACTAGTTCCACCCCTGTAGCGCCACCTGACCTCAACCAGCTGTGACGCCTGAACATAAGCATAATAACCATACAGAAATTATGAGGAAACAAATGGAAAGTGTTTTCATGTTGTGACCAGAACATGTTCACTCTCTGCTGCTGACACACCAATACACACACACACACACACACACACACACACACACACACACACCCTCCAGGGACATGAGAAGCTTGAAGGACGATCTCACTTGTATAAAAACTCCAAAGAGATTCAGCTACAGTGTGAGATTGTTAGATAGTGAGGCCTTCACATTGCTGTCAGCTACTGCTCAGCCGACCCATAATCCCCTGCAGGACTGTGGCCGGCGTTGGCGTGTTGACCCCTGAACGTACGCTGCGGGGTGTGTGTGTGTGTGTGTGTGTTATTCAGTCTGCTTGGGGGATTGGCGAGGAGAGGAAGAAGCAGAAGTACAGAAAGAGCAATTCAAACTGGTCTGTGTTAACTGGCCGATACTTATTCAAACTGGTAAAAAAAAAAAAAAAGGCTCTAATTGGTCCGTTCAGCCGCTGGACACAGAACTGTACAGGATTCAGTCCACAACTCCAAACTTTAATTCAACTCCATTATCTTTCTGTTATTTATTTTGTTTGCTATTATAAAATGTATCTATTTTAAAACTCCCCAAAAAGGTCAATACAAAGTAAAAAAAACAGAAATAAATGAAACCAATACAAATCTTGTTATAAATGATAATAAGGGTAAAAAATGAAATGCGCATCTCTCCCTCGTTCCCTGCGGCAGCGCCCCTCCTCCATCCTCATGCTCCACTGACTCTGATTGACAGCCACCGACCCCCAACACGCACGCACACACACACACACACACACACACACACACACACACGCACACACACACACACACACACACACTGGTGACTAAACATGTATACTAAATATAAACACAGGCCTCTGGGTGTTTGTTGAGGGGTTTTGTTGGTTATTTGTGTGTATGTGTTTGTTTTTCTGTGTGTGTGTTCTGAGATTGAAGTATTTCCACCCTCGCTGCAGGTTGAGTTCTGTGAAGCTTCAGCATTACAGACGCTTGATGGTTGAATTAGGGAGCTCAGGCGGATTTTAAGGAGCAGTTAGAACAGATCGCTGGTGATTCTGCTGTTAACGAGTTCCCCAGGAATCACTGGGATTGGCCCGGCGGCGGCCGAGCTAATGAGATGCTGCTGCTTACAGTCGAGCTCACACAGTGTTTTTTCTTCTTTTTGCTACAATACCCAAGAGTCATCGCAAAGCCCTGACAAGTGAAAGACGCTCCTGGGATAGTCCATAGAAGATAAATAAGTATCTACCACAGCTGGTTTTATGTCTCTTGTGAAAAGTCAAGTCTCGAGTCTTCGCCAGCAAATTGCATGTCAGCTGCAAGTTCAAAGCTGTTGATAGTTATTATATAACATGAATGCAAACGGCTTCGCTGCTGATCCCGCTGTAATCACGTCCCACGTTTATTTGGTGGACTCATTGAACATCCTCAGCTGCTTGCCGAGGGTTTAATTAATCTCATTTATTCACGTTTTAAGCACCATTGTGTTATTTCTGCTTTCGCTGCAAGTATTTGTGTTGGTCTTGTTGACATAATCCCAATAAGCAGCTGAGTGACCACGTCTGTGTTTGAGCTCCGAAGGACAGATGTACTTCTAAGATATACCAACATATGTGTGTGTGTGTGTGTGTGTGTGTGTGTGTGAAGGGGGAGGGGTTAAGTTAAATGCATGCATTTAAGGCTATTGAAAAGCCACCTTCACCCCATGCCGGCCTTTCAAAAGCTGACCAAAGGCCGGTCGTGGTGCACCCCACAAGACAGGACAACAGTCAGAATAGTAATTACAATGTGACGCCATAAAGCAGCAGGGTCCAGGACAGCTGAGGCCACGAGGCCCGAGCTCTACCGCGGGGCCCTCCCACCTCCAGCCACCACCGGGTCTCGTCTCTCATCGGAAAAAAGGGTCTCAAAATAAACTCGGTCCGCCCAGGTACAGTCTATACTGTTTGTTTACACGTCCAGTTTTGGTCAGTAAAAGCAGGGGTTAAAAGATGATTGCTGAATGGGTCAGCCCGGGGGCCCAGGGGGGCCGAGGGCCCTCTGGGCCCCGTTAAAGTTACACCACACTGAGAGGCAGAGAGCATTCGGAGGTCAGGACGATGTCACACTGCTTGCGCTGGTTATTGTGCGGCCGTCGAAATGGATGTCTTAGTTTCCACAGAGTCTCTCCTCTGATGTCATCTTAATGACTGTTAGCCGTGGTGCCTAAACCATCTCAGCGTATCCTCATAAGACATCTTAAGAAAAGCTACTTTTCCTTTTTTTATTTTTTTTTATTTCCAAATTCAGACAACGTGACACTGTGTCAATTTCTGCTCATTACATGTATACGATCTTTTCATCTTCACAGGAAACCACTCAAAGGTTATTGCTTAGTATTTGGAAAATATCGTGGTTTGGATTAAAATAACTACGGAAGTCTCATAACTGAATTTTAAAACAATGATTGCTTCTTGTTTCAGTCTGCCAATCCTTTTCTCTGCATGCAGAGTGCACACAGCATACTGTTGTGTAAGGTTATGTTCTACGGTTGGATAGATTTCTTTTATTTTGTTATTTTAGTGGGCGGAGCTTTGAACACATTAGAGAGCTGAGTGGACGCTGGTCTCAGGGTGATCTTATGCCACCAACATGTTTGAGTCCTCGTTAGCAATGTGTTGTCCTCCACTGTGTTACCCCCTTTTTTTTGTCTGGATGGTGACCTCCATCTTCACTCCAGGGCAACACGCTGTTGACCTTTGACCTTGAATTGAACCCCTTTAATTTCCTTTGTTCGTGTGTGTGTGTGTGTGTGTGGGGGGGGGGGGGGGGGGTCACGACGTTGACCTGCAGCCGCCAGTAGTTCCCTGTTTGTTTCCTGCTTTATTAAACAACAAGCACACTCACACACTCGCCAGGCTATTGTGTGTATGTGTGAGGAAGAGGAGGGTCTGACGGCAATGACTGATGATGGTGAAGAAAGAGGCTCCCTCTGTCTGTTAACACCCATAAACTACCAATCTGTCAGGCTGTGTGTGTGTGTGTGTGTGTGTGTGTGACATATTGGCTGGCCGCGGCTCCGTCTCGAGGGACAGCAGTTGGAAAGCCTGTGGCTTCTGTCTTGATTGGTCACGGATGTCTCACACACACAGACGTGCTGTGTGTGTGTCGCGGGGGCGTTGCGGTGTGTGTGTCCCCCACACAGCAGATGTGTCTGATGAGTCTTCACCGTCTGTCACGAAGAGACATAAGTCCTCCTTTACAGTCAAATAATCAATCTAATAAATAAAGAATAAACAATAATAATAATAAAAAAAAGAGGAAAACACAGCCAATTGTGTGGAATCAGTGAGGTGTGTTTGTCAGGATGCACCAAGATACATGAAAGCAAACTGAAGTTCAAAGCTGCTGATTGGTTAAAATACTGAGGGCCGGACTCCTCACTGCCGAGGTCAATGTCAACGCTTCATTAAAGATGTAAATGGAAACGACACATACAAATTATAAAACATTATAATAATAAAAAAATCAAGAAGTCTGAGACGTAATCATGCGGAGAAATTATGACTTTAATCTCATTTTATTCACAAAATTATTCACAAGACTTAATGTCCACAAACACCTAAACCCTCAATTCTATATTTTTAATCATCCACTTAATTCACACAGCAAACCACAGTTACAAAGTGATTCTAGAAGCAGGCTGAAGCTGGAACAAAACGGTGAGGAAATACAGAATAAAATACCCACGTGTAATATAACAGAATGGAATCAATATGTGGTCCGGGTCACAGTGTTTGTGCAAGTCAAACACAAACTCTGATTTTGAAAACCTTGTATGTGTATTTTTCAAAATAAAATGAAGAACTATAATGTGTAGGATCTGGTCCCCGGGCCAGCTGCTTGAGTTGCAAGATTTTTATTTCTAACACACACACACATTCACACAGTCTGACAGTGTTTGTCAAGATGTGACAGAATATGTGATAAGGTGTCAGTCGATAGAAATCCTCATCTGTCTGCAAAACCCCCATCCTGTCTGTCTGTCTCACACACACACACACACACACACACACACACACACACACACACACACACACACACACACACACACACACACAGACTATCAGAGGGGTCTCTGCGTTTATACTTTCAGATCAGGAGGATGACAGCAGAGGTTTCCCCTGAGAGAGAGAGAGAGAGAGAGAGAGAGAGAGAGAGAGAGAGAGAGAGAGAGAATGGATCTGGGAAGAAGACAGAATGGGCGATCAGAGGAGTGCCAGAAGAGAAGGCAGCGATGCCTCTGTGGCGCCCACTGTTGGTCGATTTGAAAATGTAGGAAGACAGTTTTTGAGGTGATGTTTAAATGTTTAGATGACTTTGAAAAGGGTTTTGCTTCGGGGGACACATGTAACATAATGACGATCAGCTGTCCGGGGTCGTGAATCTTTACCCGGTTTGTTTTCTGAACCATATACTGAGTTCTGTTTGCAAGGGGGCGACTCCTCCGGTTGTAAAAAAAAGTCAGATTGCAGAGTATGCTTTAGGGCGGGCCTACTTTGATTGACAGGTCGCTGTATGGTAGATGTATACAGCGTCTCTCTTTTTCAAAAATACACTTCCGTCTTCACAGGAAACAACGTAGCTAGGGACCAAGACTATTTATTCAATAAGCCCAATTGGAATTAGTAATGAGTAATTAAATATAATATTTAAAGGGAATAGACATCCTTTTATGCCATTGGGAGGCAGAAATTATAATTACAGTTTAGTGGGACTCACCTGCTAATAACTAAATGAAAAAATGAAAGATAAACTGAGAACAGCAGAGTGATGAGTACGACTCTCGCTGTACTGATGTAGAAACGCTCAGTGTAGAAAATTAATCAAGGCAATAGGGACCTGACCGAGAACAGGGAGGCTTCCCACTAAAACATATATTTATAAATCAGGACGTTATGAATAAAGGCCCGGTTCTCTCTACTGGTAAAAAAAACTGCTGAGGTTGTGCAGCTTGTGTGTGGTTTAATGGAGACTTCATCAAACATCCCCCCGATCTCCGTAACCACAGAATAAAGTTCTCTGTCAGTGCATGTGTGTGCTACATGTATATTTATGAAAACCCAGGATGAAACTGTGCACACACACACACACACACACACACACACACACTCTCTTTCAGACCCCTCTGTACCACAAAGAGCAGAGAACACCTTTGGCGCAGGCAACTTCTCTTCTGTCTCCACAGAGCGGCGGCGGGATTTACCGGCTGCTTCCCAGCAGATATAAAAACTCTTGGAGGTAAAGTCCGGCGCAGCTGTTAGTGAAGGACGACCGGAGCTTTCTGCTGACCTCGGGCCTCGCATCGAGGCCAAGCGCGGGGTTAAAACACAAATCCTGCTTTTTTGATTCGCCTTCCAAAGTCCAGATGCACGCGTCAATGTCTGCTTGTTACATGCATGTGGCCTTTTCAAAATAAAGTCACACTCCGTCTTCACAGGAAACCTTCGTTAGATTTAGGCAACAAAATGATTTTCTTTTTTAGAAAAGATGGTGAAATACTTAGGGGTAGGAAGAGATCGTCCTTTGTGTTGAAATAACTTCCATGGTGGCGTGACTCAAGTTGCCGGACAAATAAAAAAGAGGTCTCCTGGGGGAAAGACCCATCCGCCTCCCGTTTGACCTGTTTGGGGTTTTTGCGTTCTTTATACTTCATTAATGATTAATGATTACATACGATCTGCTTTCATGGGATGTCTACACGTTACGGTACATTCATTTTTCGTGGGTAAAGCCGTAAACGCTACAGCCTGCTTTAGGTCCAGTCAGCCATCCTGACTTCCTGTTGACGAGTCACACTTCCTGGATTGGAAGAAACATTGACGTATAAAAGAATCCAGCAGCAAATACGTGGGTTCTAAAAACGTATTAGGCGAAACTAATTAGCTGTAAACAAATCTATGGTGGTGACCTGACTGTGCTGCAGGAGCTCTGGATGACACAGCAGCACTCCATGAGTGTGACACACACAAACACACTGTTCTGATTAAACAAGCAGCTGACTGACAGGCTTGGTGAATGTGCTCAGTGTAAAGTGCTTTCTGGGTTCTATTTAGAGGGTAAACACACTCTAAAGCAGTGACGAAGAGAGAGAGATGAATTTACATGAATCCTGTATGCAAGAGAGCCAGACAAAAAGCGCTCATTTACATTCTACTGTGTGTCAGTGTGTGTGTGTGTGTGTGTGTGTGTGTGTGTGTAAATAAGGTCAAATCTCAACATTTTACATTTTTTCTCATTAAATCCAAACAGGTCAATGCATGCAAACAGTGAACTAGGTTAAAATCAATATGCAAACAAACACTGACACTTACACATATGTAAATTCAGACACCCACACACACACAGCGCCGGGTAGAAGGAGACTGACATGATCGATATCATTGATCCCGGTCGGCCTTGTGGTGCTTAAGGCCGCTGTGAGGTAATCGGGAGTTGCAGCCGCACATTTTGGGCAAGAGGGGACCAGGAGAAAGGAGAAGGGCGAGAAGGAGAGACCGAAACACAGGATTAGAGCGAGGAACGAGGCAGGGATGGATGGAAGTCAAGGAGGGAGGGGGGGGGGGGGAGGGGGGGACTGGAAGGTGAAGGAGAAGAGGGCAGGAAGTACACGAAGATGACGAGGAAGATGCGGTCCAGGTTAATAACAGTGCATTTATCTCTTTGACTTACAATGAGTGCTTTTTAACATTGTGGACACAACAACAAGAATTGCAAATATCATGCAACTACAAAGTTCAAACAAGCTGATCCACTTCAAATGCAAGATCTAGAGAAATTCAGAGATAGGAGATACTTTTAAATGTATTGTCCGGGAGTTCCAATGTCTGGAGTCGGATTCCAGTGCAGTATAGTAAGGGAGGTGCTGTGTTCTGGATGATCCTCCAACTGTTGGCCTTCTTGTTATTCTAGATTTAGCTCTAGATTGTGTAGTCGTTCTAGGTCTAAACCTAGAACGACTACACAATCTAGAGCTGGATGACTAGAGGGCCTAATAGGGTTAGACCTGGAATGACTAGAAGATCAAGAGCTAGATGACAGGAAGCCTAATAGGGCCCTCTAGTCATCTAGTTCTAGATTGTTTAGTGGTTCATTGTGCCATTGGGTGTACTAGATTACTTTTCAACAACAATGCAATTCCCTGGTTCCTGTAGTTATGTTAGCAATAGGCTCTGTAGTGTATTTTGTTGTAGGCCTTTTAGATGTTCTAGTCCAAATGCCTGTTATGTTGGTCTAGCTCCAGACCTCATCTTTGTTAGAGCCTGGCTCTAGATCCTGTAGTGGTTCTAGATCTTAGCCTTGTACTGCTCTAGCTCTCAGCTATAGTGTTCTAGCTGTTGCAGCTCTTGGCCTTGCAGTAATGCTCCACTGACCTGTCCACCAGACTCTTGGAGGTGGAGGCAGCGTCCAGCTGGAGGCAGATTGGTAGAGCGTCAGCCGGAGCTGCTCCTGACCTTACACCTCTGGAAAGCTTCCAGCTGAAAGAGAGTTTCTCACCAACATGGATCAAATTTCTGTTTCTTTCTGTTCAGAAACATAGTGGTGGTTTGAGTTCATGAAATGCTATTCACTTACACACACTAAAGATTACCAATATAATCATAATAGGTTTTCAAAAAGTAAGATACATTAAGCTATACATTTTTAATTCAATGTAATATTTTATTTTATTTTCAAAACATTTGTGTTTCCGATTCATCAAGATGGTGTTGAGCAGGGGTGCGCTCGACATATTATCGTAGTGCGGGTAGATCGCATGCCATTAAAAAAAAAGTACCCTCCCTAGGGCATTTGCCACTTGATTGACATACAGAGCAGCCAGTGTGCAATCACCACGGACGGTGAGGTTACCTGCTCGACTTTATGTGGTTAATTCGCGTCATTCACTTCATTTGCGCCTGGAAGGGGGCGGGGCTTATATCTGTGGCTTATCTCCGTAAAAACAGTACCGTTTCCCCCATCCACCATTGAACTAACCACTAGTTCTGCTTTAAACTTCTTGTGGAAGTCCCACTAATGTCGGACCATCAAACGCCCCCGTGTCCGGGTTCATAATATCATCCGTAGCCGCACAACAGCATTAATAATAATGCTATTTATAAAAAAAATATATATATATATATACATATATATATACATATAGTTATTTAGCATTATTAATGTAGGTAGATCTTTTTGACTTCATTAAAAGAAGCTTGCAAGCCAATAAAGGGTGGGCCCCCCTGGTGTTGAGGGTAGACTGATGATGGCTTGAGCTTAACAGGGCAACATCTGAACAGTGAAGGTGTCTGAATGCAACAAAGCAAAACACAGGGAAAGGAAGATGATAGAAGAGGAAAAGAGGGAAGATTAAAGGAACACTGAAGACTGAGGGAGAGAGAGGGAATTAGTGGCTTTTAAATCAAATCCCAGAACACGAGCAGCCCTCCTCCCTCTCTAACTGATATTTCTTTTCATCCTGATCTTTCCTTTCATCCTGCAGCTTTTAGCTGCTGTGTTTTATTTCTCGACTCTCCGGGTTTTTCAGGAAGTGAATCTGTGATCAAAGACCAATAGAATTGCGCTGACACCTTTTTTTCACTTCGCGCTGCAGATTTTATCCCAGATATGATCCCGTAGTGAGCACACCAAATCTGTCTCTGAATACTGTAACTCCGTCTATGATCACATGTCGCCCGCCTAATCGTCCAGCTTGTATTGGTTAGGGATGATTATCAACCTCGTCACAGTCACTCAGCGGTTAACGTCTGGAACTTCACTCAGATATTGCTCAAGTTATTTTTCAGACACAGAAGCAACACAAAGAGGTTCATTGGAAGGTCGGCTTTATTGTGTTGAAAGGGTTAACAGAGAAACGCTACAGAACTGTTCTGTTCACCCCACCATATCTGCCATATTTATATTTATACTTGTTATATAGTCTATATTTGCCACTGCCTGTTTATATCTTTTAATTACTTATATTGCACCGGGGATTAGAGGGAAATGCTATTTCAATTCTCTGTATGTCCTGCACTTATGGCATTATTGATAATAAAGTTGACGCTGAGGCTGTCATGAGATGTTAGCTTTAGGTTGTTTGTTTGGTCCCTCACTCAAATTATTTACAATATATAAAAATGGATATTTCACAATGTTATGGTTAGAAGACAATGACACTAGCCAAGTGTTTTTTTTATTTTTTAAACCTAATCATTCTCTAGAATGACCTCATCAAGTAGTTCTATATACGCTTTTATCCAAAGCAGCTTACATGCTATACAGTAGACACAGCAACGGTGAGCAATGAGGGTTAAGTGTGCTCAAGGACACAATGACATGGACTAGCGGAGCCGGGGATCGAACCACCGACCCTCTGATTGAAAGACAGACCTGCTAACCACTGAGCCTCAGTCTCACAAGTAGTTATTGTGCCGAAAGCTAACAAATCATTATTACGGCTAAACCGAACCAAGCAGCTTTTGTGCTGAAACATCACTATCGTGTTTGGTAGTATTGGTGCCATAACATAACCCATCATGCAGCCGGGGTGTCCGTCATACTGTGCAGCCGCAGGTCAACCTACTTGTATAATAAACACAAGCGTAGCTCAACAGAGCCCAGCAGGTTATCTTTACTGTGTCCATGACATCAGCATCCAGCAGGCAGCTTTAGCTTGGAGACAATAGACGGCCCATTGTGCTCACGACGGTCCGGGAAACTCTGGATTAAATGATCTGTTTTAATCAAATTCATTTAAAAGGAAAAGTTAAACGTAGTTATTCATATTCTACAAAAAGCTACAGACCCATTTTTCGCAACATTGCTTCTGAGTATCATGCATTCATGAATGCATTAATAATTAATCCGATGGTTAATATTTAAAGTGACAGTTCAGTGGGAATGGACACAATGTGGACCTGAGGTATCGCTTCACAGTGTGTGTGTGTGTGTGTGAGTGTGTGTGTGTGTTTCAGTGACACGTATGACAGCTATTCCCTTTTCGCTTTGACACAAAGCTACTTTAAAATTGTCACTTGGGAATTGATGTGTGTGTGTGTGTGTGTGTGTGTGTGTGTGTGTGTGCTTTGACAGCTTCTCCCACCTTGCCTCTTTGACAGTAAGCGAGCTTGTTATTGTCATTTACTGATTGTGTGTGTGTGTGTGTCTGTGTGTCTGTATAATTGGCCTGCTGTTGACCGTTTGGTAATTGTGTCTGACAGCAGTAAAGGTCTCTGTTAACAATGTGCAGACCTGAACACTTATTGGGGTTTTAACCTGCAAACACACACACACACACACACACACACACACACACACACACACACACACAGAGAATATGATCATACCTGTCTCAGGGGACTGAGTGTCACTGTTGTCTCGCAAAGCGTTTTGACAAGGACCAAATGGAAAACAGTGTGTGTGTGTGTGTGTGTGTGTGTGTGTTAATCCCTTTATTCTCCTTTCATTCAGTCTTCATGCCTTTCTTCTGCCACACCTCTTTATTACTTCCTTTTATTCTCTCTCAATCTGTTTTAACAATATTAAACCTGCCAAACAGCATACAATTACAGAAACTGTTCAAATAAATCTCCAAAATAATCCTAGTCATTATTTTCTGTGTCTTTGGTGACAAAGTGTTGACAAGTGGCCCTACGTGGAGCCGTGGAAATAAGAAACGTAAAAGATCTGTATCATTGTTCCAAAGCGCTCAAACATCTGCTGTCGTTAATTTAATTTACACACTAAAAACAAACAGGCTGCGATTGATGGTGGTGGCACACACGCACACACACACACACACACACACACACACACACACTCAGGGTAATTAGCAGGAAACCCAACATGCTGAATGAGACTCGGCTAATTGAGAACAATTGGTGTTAATATCAGAGTGTGTGAAGTGTGTGAGTCTGTGTGTGTGTGTGTGTGTGTGTGTGTGTGTGTGTGTGTGGGTGTGGGTGGTTTTCTGAGCAGAACATTTACTGAGTGTGGCAGATTTTTATTTTAAACAATTTGAACAGTGGCATTATCGCCGAAAAATATATTCTGTTGGTCTCCTCATACAACAGCTGTTCATATGATATCTTGTGAAAAGTTATTAGTTTGTTGCGAGACTCCGTGACAATACGTCAACATAGACGCTAACTTCTGTTTACCGGTTGCGAGGCAACTGGAGCCTTTAAAGCAGCAGTCAGACCGATGGGCGACGCCCCGAGTCAGCGTGAGGCGAGGAAGAGGAGGAAGGCCCGGCGTGCTGGTTAACGATGACGTTAACCGATGTCACAACAGAAGCAAACTCGGTAAATCGACTGTTCACTCCAAGCTTCAGTCACTAGCGAGGATCAGATCGTAAAGCATCGTCCAACTGACGCAAACATCCCCGTCATGCAGTGCAACAAAATGAAGAAAATAACAATAGACACTTTTTTATATATACCACTTGATGTATTAGCACTCAACCCTGTTTCCCAATTGGTAAAAACCCCGCTCAGCCAATCAGAGCCTTTGTATCCGTCCGTGATTGACGGACGGATACAAAGGCCGCTGCTGATTGGTTCATGTGTGCGTGTGTGAGAGCTCAGCTGTGAGATTGTCAAAGGGATTATCAGAGTGAGGGTTCAATGAGACACAAAGGGTGGGCGGCAGGTGAGGCTTCTTAATGAAGCTTCATGCTAAACACACACTGGGGTTGTCCAGCTGCTGTCAGAGCCCACTGCAGACGGGACACACTGGGTTTGTGTTTATATAAATACGGGATGATGCCGTTCATCAGTGCATGCTCCTGAATATTCCTCGGATACTTTTTTTCATGTCAGGGATTCATTTCCTGTCGGGCAGTTTTCACGGCTGCGACTGGGGCTCAGTGGGTTGGTGTACGTTTAGGTCAGAACGGGCACCTTGCATGGTAGCCCCTGTCATCAGTGTATGCATGTGTGTGAGTGGGCAGATGGCATGTGGTGTTAAAGTCCATTTACCATTTACCATTTACCCTGGTGTCTGTGACAGATTTGGGATCTCTAGTTTTCTGGCTATGTCACTCCTCCTTCCCCTTCTTTCCCCCCTCTCAGTTAAGATGATTCTGGCAGCTGGCAGCCCGCAGACTTTAAACACACACACACACACACACACACACACACAGTTTTTGGATGCCGTCCAGAGTCTTAATGCAGTCTGCTTTTCAGCCACTCACCCGTGGTGTCAGCCACTGGGAGAGTGTGTGTGTGTTCAGATGGTCTTGGCTGTTGTCCACCTCGCTGTCACCGACTCACATCTCATCAGTTAAAGTCCTGGACGGCTCTATACCCGTCTCCGCCTATACCTTCTAAGCCCTTTCTTGGCCCGCGTGGGGTCGACTCACTCAGCTGACTCCAATGTAGACCCATCAGACTCCTTATTAGACACTCAGTCAATTGACATAGAATAAAGATTAAAAAAGGTCCGCTCATGGAGGAGGTTGAGATAGATGGTTTGCTTCAAACAAACTGAATCAGAATCAGAATCAGAATCAGAACCATTTATTGCCATGTATGCTTACACATACAAGGAATTTGTCCTGGCGGGAAGGTGCATACATTTAACATTTAACAATACACATTTAACAGTTAACGCAGTGCAATAAATGAGGATGAATGGATGAATGAATATCTACATTGAGACAGCAGCATAACAAAATACCAAAGTAAGATAAAGTGCATGGAATGTGCATGAGTGTAAGTGTTGTGTGAAAATGGCAAGTGCAATGCCCAGGTGTCAAGTGTATTCAAGTCAAGTATAAGTATAAGGCTATGTGCAGGGGAGTGTCCGGTGGGAATTGTCTGGGGGTGACAGAGTCATTACAGTCAGTGGGGGACCCGGGCTCTGTTAGAGGGACCCGGGCTCTGTTGATGAGCCCGACTGCAGACGGGAAGAAACTGTTTTTGTGGCGTGAGGTCTTGGTCCTGATGGACCGCATCCTCCTGCCAGAGGGGAGGGACACCAACAGTTTGTGTCCAGGGTGAGAGGGATCAGCTACAATCTTCCTCTCCTTCAGGGTCCTTGAAGCAAACAAGTCCTGGAGGGACGGCAGATTGTGGCCAATCACCCTCTCGGCAGAGCGAATGATGCGCTGCAGCCTGGCCTTGTCCTTGGCAGTGGCTGCAGCGTACCAGACTGTGATGGAGGAACAGAGGATGGACTCGATGATGGCAGTGTAGAAGTGCACCATCATTGTCTTTGGCAGGTTGAGTTTCCTCAGCTGCCTCAGGAAGAACATCCTCTGCTGCGCCTTCTTGGAGATGGAGCTGATGTTTACCTCCCACTTGAGGTCCTGGGTGATGATGGAGCCCAGGAAGCGGAAGGACTCCACAGCTTTGACGGGGGAGTCACACAGGGTGAGAGGGGCTGTTAGTGTCGAGTGAGAAACCAAGTCAACGATAACTTTGACCCGGCCAGCAACCTCTGTTTCTGAAAAGTAAAGCCAATACAGAATTGCCTTATGGTGTGTTCACACCGAACGCGACGTTACTCGCGTGAGTTTACTCGCTCGACTTTATGTGGTTAATTCACGTCAAACGCAAATTCGCTTTAACGCGTCTGAAAGGGGGCGGGGCTTATATCTGTGGCTTATCTCCGTAAAAACAGTACCGTTTCCCCCATCCACCATTAAACTAACCACTAGTTCTGCTTTAAACGTCTTGTGGAAGTCCCTCTAATGTCGGACCATCAAACGCCCCCGTGTCCGGGTTCATAATATCATCCGTAGCCGCACAACAGCGTCTGAATGACGGCCGCTGCCAGCGCTGCTTCAGGCGGATCAGCAGCTGTTTGATTCAGCACCAGCAGGACGGCAGTGATGACGCGCAGAGCTTCTCAACGCTGATTGGCTTTCGCCAAGCGATTTTTCGCCCGAGTTGGAAAATTTCAACTCACGCGAATTTCGCGTCTAACGCGCCGCCCGGCGAAATTTTGCGTCTGTCGCAACCAACTCCTCTGGTTGTATAGAAGTCTATATAAATGACTCTACTTCTCTCTTGATGTATTCTCTCAGTAAACATTGTAAACATGAGTTTATGTCACAATCTCTAGTTTCAAGTCTTCTTCAATACAGCATGATGTTCATTTAGTAAATGATGCTCATTTAGAGTCAGACAGACCATAAAGCAGGTGATGCTTTAGGGCGGGGCTACTGTGATTGACAGTTCTCAGGTGTCTAGACCAGGGATGTATACACCGTTTTTATCACAGCATCCTGAGTCTAAATAAATGGTCACTTTTGTTCACTGGCTGCAATAAACCAAGATGGCGACGGTCAAAATGTCGAACTCGAGGCTCAAAACTTTAGTTCATAAATCAACGGGTGACCTTACTTCTGTTACGTAACTTACGTGCTTAACTAATGGCGCTCATGTAAGTTTCGTAAAAGACTTACTCATTTTAGACAGCAAACTAGCATATAGCATACTTATTTGAAGCCAAACCACAATATTTTCCAGAACTTAACCAAATAGTTGTGTTGCGTAAGCAAACCTAAAAACTAGGTGAATCCTAATTGTAACTTTATTTGGAAAAGAGACGGTGCATGTAACAAAGGAGAAACTCTCTTTATTAATAGAATTACTGGACTTTTAAACAAAAATTCATCACATTTCTGTGATGAATTACGTCCGATTCTGTTGGGATTTTTGTCTAAATTCAAGGACGATCTCCTATGAAACCAGTCAAGAGATGCTTTTAAATATTCCACACATCGGAATCTATAGTTGATATTTTGGTAATGCATTATTTTACGATGCCTTTAATTTCCCTTCGATTCCCCTGAAAAGTTCCTGGAGAGAACTGTATAGTTATATATATTTTTTTGACATCAACAATGGGGAAACAATGAATCTCCCTCAAAATGCCAATTCAAACCCAAGTACATATCCTTTCATAATGCTTGTATTATTGTAAACACTCTGTACATGTTGATGCTCGGCTGTTGACAAATGTCCACAGTGACCCTGCCGGGCTCCGACTAACAGACCGGCCGGGTTGAATTAATCACGTAGACGTGTACTTGAACATCGTCCCAAAACAGAAACACTGCATCCTTACCCTGGAAATGTACCCAAAGTTATTGTGAAATTATTCAATGGAAATAAAACATTTGTGTCCAAGAAATATGGACATTAAACCCAGCTCGATGAAAATGCTGATGAAATATGAAGAAAACATGACCAAGAGGCAGTGAGGAGCAGACAGAGAGGGATGGCATCAAACTGCAGGACAACGAGGACAAGGACACATTGATGTGTGTTTGTGTGTGTGTGTGTGTGTGTGTGTGTGTGTGTGTGTGTGTGTGTGTGTGTGTGTGTGTGTGTGTGTGTGTGTGTCACTGGTGGTGGTAAGTACAGATAGAGCTGTCAAGATGGTGATTTACTGATAGAGAGAGAGGGGGAGGACTGCTGAAGGGGAATCAATAAGAAGGAAAAGAAAGAGAGAGAGAGACGGAAGAAGGAGGAGGGGCACATAAGGAAGGGAAGAAGGGTTAGGGAGAGCAGAAGCAATGAAGGAAGGGTGGGGTGAGGTGAGAAGGAAGGGTGGGGAAGGAAAATTGGATGGTAAGGAATACAAAAACAAAAGGAAGATGAGTGAAAAGGAAGCCATAAATAATAAAGTAAGGGAAGAAGGTGTCCACAGTTTATGCTATTGTTAAGATTTCATAGTTCTTTACTGTTACAGTCGAGGGCACTCGGGACACGTCCTGTCCTGCAACTTCTCTTGAAACTTTGTTTTAGACGATCTTTATGGACAGATCTATGTAAGTTGTGTACACTTTTTGGCCAGAAATCTACAAAAAATTGCATAATACATTAAAGGATTAGTAATCATCCACTAAAATGAGCATTCAGACCTTCGTATCAGGAAATAAAATGCTTTACCTTGAGCAATTTAAAAACACAACCAGAGTGGTGGCCTACGTGAGGCAGCAGCACAAGACCATCACGTGTGTGTCGTCCGCCTTCTTGGACCTCTGTCATGCATGTATTATGACCTCTGTCATGCATATTATTATGACCTCTGTCATGCATGTATTATGACCTCTGTCATGCATATTATTATGACCTCTGTCATGCATGTATTATGACCTCTGTCATGCATGTATTATGACCTCTGTCATGCATATTATTATGACATCTGTCATGCATATTATTATGACCTCTGTCATGCATATTATTATGACCTCTGTCATGCATGTATTATGACCTCTGTCATGCATATTATTATGACCTCTGTCATGCATGTATTATGACCTCTGTCATGCATATTATTATGACCTCTGTCATGCATGTATTATGACCTCTGTCATGCATATTATTATGACCTCTGTCATGCATGTATTATCGTGATTTTCATCTGTAATGCACAAAGAAAAGAAAATCTTTCTTGATGGAATATAACAATATGAGAGCAGATATCTGGTTGATAAGGAGATTATTCTCGTATCAGATCAATCTCTAAAAAGCAGCTTTCCCGTCTCGGTGCGACAACAGTTTCCCGTATGGGATTAGCTGTTGACCAAATGACAAGAATGAGAGTTAACTGGGAAGTTTACAACTGCTTTTTTTTTTCTGCGTCCCCAATTTATTATTAATGTACTCTTTCCTTTTTGAACAATGGGTCTATAATATCCTTAATAAACCTTGGCTTTTAGAGCGGAGGAAGTTGTTATGAGGAGGACACACTGTATTTCTAAAGTCCTGCCCACAGCCCTTTGCTTATCGATACTGTTTCATCTTCAATCAATGTGTTTTGTCCTTTTATTAGAGTAAGAAGAGCTCTGATGAACGGCTTTCATGTTAAATGTTCTGGATGTGTTCCTTCACCCCGGTCGGGTACAGATCCAGAGGCGGGTTTTGAAACCTGATGTTCTTCTGATCAGAGTTTTCCTGAAGGAGAAACTGAAGCTGTGAGGGTTTATAAGCAAAGTGAGAATACAAAAAAGGAAAAGAGCATCTGCTGCCCTTCAAAGTCGACTTCGTGACGGGACTCCGGCGTGTTCTCGGCCTCCGTTCAGACTTTCCAGGAACGGCGTCTTTGACCGAACAAACTGCCTCTGTGATCAGATGAAAGACTCTTTTAGCATCAGGGACGAGAGGAGAGGCTGCCGGCGTCTGAGCCCATCACAAGATTATACCAAACATTAAGTCATAAAAACAAAGAATACGGCAGGTTGATGTGGCTGTGGGAGAGACGGGGACTTATCCTGCAGAGCGAAGCGCTCCAGGTCGGAGGTCAAACTCAAACGGGCTTTCTGTTGTCTGACAAAACTAATTACGAACATGAAAAGCTGATTCTGAATAAATAGAACAGCCCCGAACATGAATAAATAGATCAGCCCCAAACATGAATAAATGCATAAGTAGATAAAAGCATGAGAATACGTACACACCTTGTAACTTGTGGTGCTCGCTGCTGCTGCTGCTGCTGCTGCTGCTGCTGCTGCTGCTGCTGCTGCTGCTGCTGCTGCTGCTGCATGCTGCTGCTGCTGCTGCTGCTGCTGCTGCTGCTGCTGCATGCTGCTGCTGCTGCTGCTGCTGCTGCTGCTGCTGCTGCATGCTGCTGCTGCTGCTGCTGCTGCTGCTGCTGCATAATGGTTTCTACACTTACATCGTGCAGAGAAGGCGTTACTGGGAGATGGATTTGATTCCACACCTGGAGCCAGATGTGGATCTGACCCCCTGGAAATCTGTTTGATTGTCTGAGAGTTATGAAATGTTTTTCGTCCATGTGGGGGAAGCGTCTGTTTGCTACACCTGCATCCAACATGCGTGGCCCTGTTGGGAGCCACTGTAGTGTCTATTTGCTGACAGTGTCTGCTTGTTTGGTGCTGACCTTTAACATTACATGTGGTCATGTCATCGATTGTTATGATAGAATATTCCTTATAGCCGCTTTATGTTCATATGAAGCAGGACGTGGAGTCTGCTCGGGCCCTGAATCAGAAGCATTGATCGGTTTTGATCTTGTGTGAGATGAGATGTTTCTTTGCCTCCAGATTTCCTGATTTATTTATTTTGTTTTGATTTATTGTATCATATTGTGAGTATGGCACATCCCTGTTATGAACCTGTGTTTGCTTCCATCTCTGTTGTTAGGTCATATAATGGAGAGTATTTGCATCAATAGTTAACCATGCTATGGGTAATGTTGGGTATGATTTCTTTTGTGCCTCCATCTAACTCCTCTTCATCTTCTCTCCTCTTCCAGCCTCAGACGCCTACTCATCTTCCTCCCCCTCCTCATCCTCCTTGCCTAGTGTCGGAGGCTTCGCGGACTTCACTTTCAGCCAAGAGCCTCAGGACACGGTAACGGTGCGGGGTGGCGTGCTGCAGCTCGACTGCCAGGCGCAGTCCGACGCAGTGGCGGGACCTCCCGCCATCACATGGCGTAAGGACGGCGTGCTGCTGAGCACGGTGGTGGACGAGCGGCGGCAGCTGCTAGCTAACGGCTCGCTGCTGGTGCAGAATGTCGTGCACTCGCGGCACCACCGACCCGACGAGGGCGAATACCAGTGCCTCGCCACGCTGGACGGACTGGGTAGCATCGTTAGCCGGACCGCCAGGGTCACTGTGGCCGGTAAGTTGCAGCACTATATAGTTGTGTTTTCTTAACAGTGTATACAGGAAGATATTTATTGTTTTAGCTCAACTTTCAGAACTAAATCCTACTAATAATTCATAATAAACTCCACTTCACCTATGGTGTCCCACAGGGCTCAACTTTAGGACCTCTTCTTTTCTCGGCCTTAATATTTTGCTACCACAATTTGCTTTATAATGCAAAAATATGATCTGGGACGAGAACACAAGGTCCACTTGAGGTCCCAGGTGACAAAACCCAGTTCTGTAGAGCGATAGTGGAAGTCTCTTAAACCAGCTTCATTCTAATGGCCATCAGCCTGTGGTTGCTAAAATAAGTCTGATTGTATGAACATCTATGAGAAAATTAGCCTACGTCTTGCTTCATTTGTTACCTCACTAAACATTGTAAGCATGAGTTTATGGTCATGGTCCATTGATGGTGAACTCAAAGCTACGTCCACTTCTGTTCATCCAGTATGGAGGGGAGGGGAGAAGGAAAGGAGATCCCCTCTTCACACTAATGTTTCCATGACACCTTGACCTGTCCTTGGCAGTTACAATGGCAACACACACACACACACACACACACACACACACACACACACACACACACACACATTTGATATTTCTCAGCTTCTTCCATTAATTTTACTGTCCATATTTATTTAATAGAACTAAAGTAATTCACCTATAATGTAATTTAGTAAGTGGAGTGTGGCTTAAGATCAATACAGTTTATGGAAGACATTAATACAGACAGAGGCACAGAGGCTTAAGTACATCACCAACAGTGTGCACGGTTCTACACTGGAGGACAATATGACAGCTCAGATTTTTAGGGATTTTTAAATTTATATTTCATTTGCGAAAGAGAAATGTATACAGAGCGAAAGATAAACCTGAGAAGCAGCTAACATTGTAACCTATTAACAGACTTATGATGAACATTACTACAGAATATTAATTAGAATTAGTTTTTTTCACTCATTTAGTAATAGCTCAACAGCAGGATTTCTTCTCAGCTCTATACAATGTTTTAGAGCTGCTCTCTCAGACAAAGTTGGACGTGAATTCATTGAGTTCAATTTTACAATGAGATGAAACTTAACATCCTCACAGTGGAGACACTGGCCCCAGCTAATGTTTGGTGTTTGTAGGCATATAGGATGTGCATTGTCAAACCAGTCCTCTCTAATACATATACACAAAGAATGTTTCACGTGAAGATGTTTGAAAAGTGAAACATTGTGATCATTTGTCCGGACTAACATCAGCTCTATTCAGACAGAAAAGCTGCTCCTTTAAACGTGAGGTCACAGAGTTTGTCATTCAGACTGTTTGGTTGGCTGATGGGGCGACTGTGGCTCAGTGGTTAGCAAGTCGGTCTTTCAATCAGAGGGTCGGTGGTTCGATCCCCGGCTCCGGTAGTCCATGTTGTTGTGTCCTTAAGCAAGACACTTAACCCTAATTGTTCACCGTTGCTGTGTCTACGGTATATCATGTAAGTCGCTTTGGATAAAAGCCTCAGCTAAATGAAATGTAATGTAATGATGGAAAGAAGAATTATAGCCTAACCAACATGCTGATTACTTCTGAGACTCTGATAATGAGGTTGTGGATAACACACACACACTCTCTCTTGGTCACAGTGTGTGTATCGGCTGTGCTCACTCAGCTCTTTGTGTTTGAGGTCTCTGGAGGGATTCTCATGCTGCCAGTCAGTCAGAGTGATTAAAGAGACCAGACAGCAGCAGCTACAGCTCACAGGGAGGAGAGAGTGAGAGTGTGTGTGTGTGTGTGTGTGAGATAGAGAGAGAGAGGTGAGGTTTGTGTTGTTTATGGCTTTACCACTCCCACCGTAATCTAACCCTTCTCCACTGCTAAAACTAGAAGGAACAGTGGGTAAGCCTGTACTAGCACCTGAAAGAAGCGCTCCACCAATAATGTCAACACAAGTGTAGGTTGACGTTATATTTAGAATAGTTTCACTGCTTTAACTTGCATCAGAGTCAAACCCAGTCATGTGAGTTTTACATTTAAACACGTTCACCCAGATGCCTGTATTACATTAAAATATGAATCAGTTGTGCCTGCATGTAATTCCTCATACACATACACGCGCATGCACACACACACACACACAAACACACACAAGCACACACAAGCACACACACACACATACACATTACAAGGCAAAATGCCAATGAACAGCAGAAGCTTAAAAATTCAATTAGCAGCCTGAATGTGTGTGTGTGTGTGTGTGTGTGTGTGTGTGTGTGTGTGTGTGTGTGTGTGTGTGTGTGTGTGTGTGTGTGTGTGTGTGTGTGTGTGTGTGAGAGAGAGAGAGAGAGTGTTCGGATACCACTGTAAACTGGGAATTAATTAGAAATACTGAACACTCAGATAGAGAGAGAGAGAGAGAGAGAGAGAGAGAAAGAGAGGGAAGAAAAAATAGGAAGAATAAAGAGAGAGAAGCAGAGCGGAGTGAGCGAGAGACTATTGAAGAATGAGCAGAGAGAGAAAGAGAATAAAGAGGAATAGAAAGAGACTGCAGATAGAGTTAGAGTGAGAGGGAGAAAAGAATAGAAAAGAAATAAATTAGAATAATGACTGAACTCTGAGTTCAATACAAAGATAAGATTGGGAGGATAAAGAATAGGAAGAGAGAGAGAGAGAGAGAGAGAGAATAAAGCAGAATAGACTGTCAGAATGAACGGACAAAGACAATTTCCAATGTAAACATACTTTTATTAATCTTCAATTCAACGCAGACACATCTCCTTTGATAGAATGGCAATATTACAAAAAGAAACAGTTGAATGAAATGTTTAGTCAATGGAAGTTTGAAGGATATACGTTCACAAATTGAGACAAAAAGTCTGAAAGAAGATCTGACAATATCTGTGAAGCGTTTAAGGGATGGAGAGGAAACGTTGCTGCTGGTGTTATGGTTGGGTTAGCTCATGGTTAAAATACGAGGGACAACAGCTCTGACAACATACAGCCATGTCAGATTCAGGATGACCTACTGTGGTGGCTACGAATGGTTAGTACTGGTACTGGTTACTGTATGAAGGGTTAGTAATAGTACCATTACAATGGGAGAGACCAATCAGCCGTAGACTCAGAGGATTTGGACGGATCCCAAATGAAGGTGGTTGAGGGGAGCGGGTTGGACCCACAGAAGCAGATGATAACCCTTCTCCAGGCGACGAGGGTGGGAGCGTCCCCGAGTCCCTCCACGCCAGCCTCGCCTGTTTGCTGGGATTTGCATGTAATTATCTGATCAGTTGTTTCAGTCCGTTTATCTAATGAGGATGAAAACAGAGGGAGACAATAGTCTTCAGAATAGAAGAAATCAAAAAGTTGAGTTCAGGGTCAAAGTTCAGGTTTCTTCTTCTTCTTCTTCTTCTTCTTCTTAACCCTTTCTTCTTGAAGCTGATTTTATTCCTTCATCCATCCTCTCCTCCTCCCATCCTGATGGTTTGATCCATTTCCTCCTTCTCTCGGATCTTTCCCTTTTATTTTCCTAACTCTTTTTCATTCTGTGTGATCAGAATTTCATGAGGCCGTTCACACTGTTGTAATATATTCAGTGAACATGTTCTCTGATCAATGCCAAAGAAACATGATCCCACTTGGATTCAGAAAGTAACAAAAACTACAAATGTGTTAGTAAGTAGCCTGTAAACTACATTTGTTTAATGTAATCTTCAGGCAATCAGTTGAGATAACTCCACCTTCTTCCAGGTCACTTCCGCTTTGTTTTTGGAATTCGGAATGCTCTGTGGAAGCTTAATTTCACATTACTCGTGGGAGTTTGATCGCAGGTTCATTTCTATTTATTATTCGCGACACAGCGACACACATAATTTGCGTGACGCTCGCGTATCGCGAGTTAAAACTATGTCAATTTACATGATTACCACCTGGGCCAAATGGTTTTTTTACGCTGTGTCGTTCACGCCAGTTGCGCCAACTGACGAATGACAGTCTGCAGTGTTTTAACTCCACATTCTAGAATGACTCCACATTCTAGTATTTCAGGCTGAGCTCACGTGGAAGCACCATTTACTGTCCACAACTTCTACTAATGGAAAACCAAAACAGAATGGTGCCATGTGTCGTACCATGCAGTGACAATTGTGGATTTACATCTTGGCCCTAATTATCTCATGGGAACAAAAACATTTATACAGATATTACAAGGACTCACACTTCTGGCAAAAAACAGCAGGAGCCCACAAAGTAAAACCAGTTGTAATAGAGTAACCATTGTTGTACGGGTTGACTTTGACCTTCAAACTATAGTTGCAGGTTTTTAGAACCAGAGCTGTGGCGGTTTGAGGGTGAGGCCTCTAGGAATGAAAGTAACCACAAAGTGCCAAAAACAAGTGTGTGTGTGTGTGTGTGCGTGTGCGTGTGCATGTGTGTGTGTGTGTGTGTGTGTGTGGCTGCAGGCAGCAGCGGGATCCACAGAGGAACAGACAGCAGCAGAACTTATATAAGACACACAAACTAAATTCACATCAGCGTTGCCGTCGCCTCCAATCTGCGTGATGTCACGGCGGCTCAAGTCCTCTGCACGCACAAACCTGCTGTGGGGCGGGGGGCGTGGCTAGCGCGCCTGCGGCAGGGAGAGGGAGAGGAACGACTGTGGCAAGGTTCGTCTTTACCGAGGGTTTCCTGAAGCTCCTGACACAGACGCGACACCAGCTCTGTACGTTTCCGGGCTTTATTCATGGCCGCACAGGATACAGACACTCACAGGCATTCACTGTTCAGCCTAGCTCTGCCCTCCTCTACTGCGTGGCTCTGGGAGCTTTATAGCTCCCGTCCCCGCCCACGCATTCCCACGATCGTGTGGATCAGCTGTGCCTCCTTACAAGCCGCACAGCTGATCCCCATGATCGTTCCTCTCCCTCTCCCTGCCGCAGGCGCGCTAGCCACGCCCCCCGCCCCACATACCCCCACCGCCCGACTTAGGCCGGAGAGCCACCGGTCTAACCAACTCCCCCCCCCCTCCCTCCCACTGGGAGCGGGAGTCAGCCCCGACCATCTGCACCCCCGACCTATGGACCACCATGGAATTAACTTGCTTTCCAGCCAGATGCCAACGGGTGGTCCGGGCGTTGGCATCCTCCATCCGTGGGGGTCCGGGCGCGGGACATGGCCCGGACAGAGGGCGATCGAGCGCCCCGGGAGGCAGGTCCCTCGCGATCCCCGCCGGCCTCCTCCCGGGACCAAACCGGCTCTCACCCTCCGTCCGACGCGGCCACCTGCAACACAAGAGAGAGAGAAAGTTTAAGGTTGCGGGACCCAGACTGGTCCCCACTGTGCCCCTGCCAGCTGGCCTTCTAACCGGGCCCGAGCGGCTCGCTCGACCCGGACTCTCCGGCTCAGCTGCCTAATTGCCCCTCTGTCCTGTCTCCGCTCTCCAATGGCTCTGCGGAGACAGCTCCGGAGATTCTCCATCTCCTCCTCCCACCGGCTAGCAGGGCCCGTCCGGCGCCGGGGCGTCCGCCCGGGTGCCGTCTCCGGGACCAGCGAGGGGTCCCGGGTTCGGCCGACCTGCCTTCCCCGGCCCCCCTCGACCCCACAGCACGTCCTCCGGACGTGGGCCCGGTGTCCGCAGGTCCAGCACTCCTTACCGCACTGGCTCTGCAGGTGTCCCCGGCAGCCGCACAACCAGCATCGCTCGGGGCACCGGCGCTGGAGGTGTCCCCGGCGGCCGCACAACCAGCATCGCTCGGGGCACTGGCGCTGGAGGTGTCCCCGGCGGCCGCACGCCCAGCACGCCCGCCCCGACGCCTCCTGCGCCCACCGTCCTTCCGGCCGGGCACTGCCGCCGTTGTCGCTACCCGTTCCCGTTGGCCCTGGGTCCCGGTCCCGCTCCTTGCACGCCGACCGGCCCCACCTCCGCCACTGGGGAGCCCTCCGTGCTACCGGCCTGTCGATCCTTGCCGCCTCCTGGCGGCTCTTCGTCCGCGGCCTCTCCCGACCCTCCTGGTCGGGTGGCGCTCCCGCCGACGTCCGCGCCACCGCCGCCGCCGGAACCACCTCCGCCGCCGACGTCCGCGCCGTCACCTCCGCCGTCGTCGCCGCCGCGCCCCACGACGTCTGAGCCGTCTCCGCCGTCTCCGTCGCCGGCACCGTCACCGTCGGATCTGCTGCGGTCGCCGCCGTCTGCGTCGCCACTTCCGTCGTCGGCGGCGCTACCGCGTCGGCCGTCGTCTGCGTTGCACACTCCGCCGTCCTCGGGGCTGCCCCGCCCGACGTCTGGGTCTGGGTCGACGCGCTAGCCACGCCCCCCGCCCCACACCTGCATCCAGCGGCGGTGAGAGTCAGGCTAAAGCGTTTTATAATGTTACAGAACAAAAAGTTAGCGTTTGTGTGTCGAGGTAAAGCAGAAGAAACAGGAACTGGTTCAAACCAGAAAACAAACTCACAAACTGCATTTGTTTTTCTGTCTCCTCCCTGGATGAAAAGTCTCTGATGACGATAGTCATCACAATATAGCATGTTTTCAGGTAATTCAATTAATACATAATCTATATATAATAACACCATGTTAAAGCCTTTTTTGTATACTCTTGAGAATAAAATACTTGACAAAAGTACAGATGATTTTCTAATTTAATAAAGAACTCTAGTGCTAAATTAACACATTTCAAGTAACACACCAGAGAAAGAAAGAAAATACACTATATATAAATATGTATTATTTGATTAGAACTAGAGTATTCCTATGAGCAGAATTATTGGGTGTAGGCATGTAAGAATTGAGCAATGAAGCTGATTTACAATGGAGTTTCAAATTACTCGTTATTCTCCACTGTTATTATGCAGAAATAACCCAGCTGTGTGCACTATTGTGTTCTGGGGTAATATGCTGGAAGAGGCCTGTGACAGGAAGTGCAGTTTGTTAATAACAGTGGACTGAGTGGTGGTATTGTAAAGTGTGATTTAAAAAAACAAAACCACACTCAATGAACTATATCGTTTACCTCCTCCTTATTCAACAGCAGCATTAGCTCGATGTCTGAATTAAGTACATTTTTTGCCCGCCTAGTTGCACACAAACCACAGCTTTACCGGCTGATCAGCTGTTTTGCCTGAATAATAACAGTAATACTGACAGCAGTACTAATAACAGTACTAACAGCAGTACCTGTCAACTACTCTGAAAAGGTTCTGTTAATATGGTGACTATTTCCTGCAAGCCTTTATTTTGTAAGGGCATTTGTATGTTTCAGAAGTAGATGCAAATCTTGTAACTTGACTTTGTATTAAAAGTACGTTAAGTGTGGGTGTACTGAAGGAAAACATGTTCCTAAAGTATTTCTCTTAAGTACAAGAGAACGGCTAAGCACCTAGCTGGAACGGGAACAAGGTACTTTGTGTTTTATTGTGCTTTGACCACGTTCAGTGACTTTGTCTTAATGAACCTGTAAAAGTGTGGTTAAATGTATTGTAATAAGATGCTAATGTTAGCTAAAATGGGAATGGCTAAACTGTTATGCGTTCAAGGTTATGCTAATGCTAGATATGTGTGCCTTTTAAGAAAGAGAAAATGTTGTGATTAATGTCCACATGTATAGATGAATGTCATCTAATTAATGTTTACACTCTTAAGAGCTCATTTATGTCTTATTTGTTCCATAGCTCGGGAAACATCCGTACTCTTTAACATTGTCCGGCTGGCATCCGCAATAGTACTAATAACAATACTTACAGCAGTTCTTACAGCAGTACTAACAACAGTACAAACAGCAGTACTAACAACAGTACTTACAGCAGTTCTTACAGCAGTACTGACAGCAGTACTAATAGCAGTACTGACAGCAGTACTAATAACAGTGCTTACAGCAGTACTAGCAACAGTACAAACAACAGTACTAATAACAGTACTAACAGCAGTATTGAGAGCAGTTCTAATATCAGTACTTACAGCAATACTAACAGTACTAACAACAGTACTAATAACAGTACTAATAACAGTACTAACAGCAGTACTAACAACAGTACTAACAACAGTACTAATAACAGTACTAACAGCAGTACTAACAACAGTACAAACAACAGTACTAATAACAGTACTAACAGCAGTATTGAGAGAAGTTCTAATATCAGTACTTACAGCAATACTAACAACAGTACTAATAACAGTACTAACAGCAGTACTAATAACAGTATTTACAGCAGTACTAACAACAGTACTAATTCAATTCAAAGGACCACGGCCAGCTGTACAAGCAGCCTGTAGCCTGTTTGTTGCTTCAGTTCATTTCAGTACGAGACACAACATTACATTCCAGGTCACTTCAGCTGGTTTAGTTCAGTTCTGTTCCCTGAAGTTCAGTTCAGTTTAGTAAAGTAAGCTTCAGTGTTACTACTCTCTTATGGTCTGCCTCTTGACTCTTTTATTATTTTGTGACTGCACATGCGTGCGACCCAACTGGTTTCCCCCTCTGGAGATTAATACAATAATCAAATCATAATCTACATGCTGAAACAATCCTTGGCACCCGCCACGAGTAGTGACCCTCAGGGGTGTTGTTGTCCTCCCAGCACAGGAGTACCAGGGGGACTGATAAACTCTTGTTTTTTCATGAATACAATTAGCCAAGTATTGATTACGTCCCCTTTGATCGAGCAGAGACCTCCCAGGAAAGGAATCCGTCCCAGACAAATCCTTTCTCAAACAACGTTATCCATGGATGTTTGGACTTTGGGTCTCAATACCATCACAGGGTTCAGGAGGCACAACTAGCAGAATGTACTCTGAAAAAAAAAAATATTCCCATTTAATCATTTGAACCCGTTTAGACTCCACTGTAAACATTGCGGGACATCAACTCGGAAAAGAAAATAAGCTTCTCTTGATTGAATTCCTGACATTCCAGCAGAGTGTAGTTAATCCGGAGGCCCCCGGGAGCCACGTTGAAGTGAAAACATAAGCAGGCGTGAGCTTCAGATGATGACCGGGCTGTGCACGAGTGTGGCTGGTGTCAGCATGTGTTCACGTGGCTGCAGGCTGCTTGTTGCTGAAGTGAATCCAATCAGACAGGAAGCGGCGTGCGTTGTGCGTCCTACACACAGCGGGCTGGGCGCTGCCTGTCCTCCCTGTCCCCGGCTCTGCCTTTCTGCCTGACTTTCATCTGTCCTCCCGTTGTTCAAAGCCCAGCTCTGTCTCTCTCACACATCCACACCCGCTGGGCCTCACTCCCCTTCCTTGTCTATATAATTATCTTCTGTTTTTTAGACCTGGGAAAGCTTTACAGTCCGCTCACCTGTTCTCCTCCCATGGTGCTGCTGACGTGTGTCCTGTGTGACACACACGCTTGATTAGTGCTGACAGCAGTTCTGACACAGTACTAACATCAGGAATACCAAGAGTATTACCATCCGTACAGCAGTACTAAGAGCAGTACCAATATCAGTACTAACAGCATTAATAACAGCAATAAATACACCAGTAAAAACATCAATAACAACAGTAATAACAACAGTACAGCAGTACTAAGAGCAGTACTGACAACAGTAACAATAGCAATGGCAGTAGTAGTTTTTGGTTGATGTACAAGTAGCCAGTGAAGCAGTAGTTGCAGCTGCTTCCTATCATTTCAGTACACAACAGTCCAGGTCACTTCAGGTCTGTCTCCTACAGAACCATCCAGCTGAGTTCAGCTAGAGCAACATTTAATACAGTTCTGCATGGCACCTGCATGAATGAAGTAAAAATAACAATAAACTAGTCTGTGCAAGGAGTCAAAGTACAAGTCAATATAAGATGTATTTTCTACACAGAGATTTCTAACCCCCCATCCCCCTTCCCCTCCTCACGGACTTCTTCCAGGTCCGCTGAAGGTGATCGTGCCTACTGAGTCTGTCTCCTCGTACCTCGGCGACACGGCCCTGCTGCGCTGTGAGGTCTCGGGGGACCCGACGCCCGTCATCCGCTGGCAGAAGAACCGGGAGGACCTTCCGCTGACCTTTGACTCCGACTCCCGCCTGGCGGTGCTGCCGTCCGGCTCCCTGCAGGTCAGCCGCGTCCAACCGCCAGACTCAGCCACGTACCGGTGTCTGGCCGACAACCCCGGCAGCACCAGGACGGGGACGGACGCCGAGCTCCGAGTGCTCCCAGGTAACCGATCCAACAGGGATGTACCTGTGATAACTTAACTGTACTTGAGTACATAGTTAAGGTACTTGTTATTGAGTCTTATACTACGTTCTACTTCTACTCCATCCTGCTTGTATCTAACAATATGAAAAGAGTCTACATTTTTCTGCATTAAGTTCTTTTACTTTTCATACTTTTATCATGGGTTCAAGTAACTGGTAAGAATACTAGTTTAAAAACATGAACTAAATGAAAAACTGACAGCCCGCCCCTTCAGACCTCCTTCCAAAACCACTCGCCCTAAATAATCATGCAGGATGTACACTGCAACTTAGATGGTTGGTAATATATGCCACAGTGATGAGATTATTATTATTATTATTTTCTACCTACTAATTGGGGATTTCTGACATCCAATGTCTAAAATATAATTTGTGTTTTCAACCTCCAAAAGATGATCTTGATTTCCAGTCTCGTGACAATGACGTACTGCGCCAGCAGTTTTACTTAATAGAGTTCTAGTTTTCATTTTTTACATTACATTTCATTTAGCTGACACTTTTATCCAAAGCGACTTATAATAAGTGATTCCACTGTGAGTACAAACAAGAATCAGAACAACAAAAATCAAGAAGGTACAATTTCATCAATAAAGTTCAACTACAAAGTGCTATCAGTAAGAGCCATTCCAGTGCTACTAAAGTGCTACATCCTTTATTCAAGATATAGTCGATTTTCTCGGGGGATAATTTATGTTCATTTCCTCCGCGCACTAAATGTCCCATTTTAAAATGAAGTGTGATGTAATGAATATATAGAGTTTAGAGTCTGCAGGGAGTCCGTCAGCCGCCGGTATTTCAGACACTCCACACCGTTCAATTACACAAGTCCACTGTCCACTTCATCGCTGGTATTACAGCAAAGTTTAGTTCTCTCTTTCCCGGTTAAACACCACTTTGACTGGAGCTCATGAAGTGTTCCTGCGCTGCGTCCCAGCGGGGGTCTCTGGAGCCGGAGCAGGATAATCACATGTACTTTGGATTTTTAATGGCACTGAGTCACTTTTTTAAAAGCTGCCCCACATCCACCCTCACACAGAAAACATGTTTCAACAGTTAATCCTTACCGGAGTCGAAGTTTAGGAGGAAAACTCAGAGGGGCCATTGATTACATTAAAACTCTTCTGGTTGTTACATAAAACACTAAAATACATTAATTAATTTATATTAATATATATAATATAGTAGCACTGGAATGGCTCTTACTGATAGCACTTTGTAGTTGAACTTTATTAATGAAATTGAACCTTCTTGATTCTTGTTGTTCTGATTCTTGTTTGTAACCGTAGAATGCACTTATTGTAAGTCGCTTTGGATAAAAGCGTCAGCTAAATGAAATGTAATGTAATGTAATGTAATGTAATATTACAATGTCAAAGAAGAAGAAAATACAAGACATATAACATAAAAAATACATACAAGTTAAAATAAAAATAAATGTATTAATAATCAATTAAACTGTTCATTGTATATTAAGAGTTAGATTGAATAAAGTATTTATTATATAAAAAATCATAACAAATAATGTTGTGTCCTGCTGCCTCCAGTCTTTGTGTTAAGCTAGGCTAAACATGTTCTAAACAAATCTGTCTGACTCTGAAAACAGCAGGAGGATTTCACCAAACATTGTAGTTTTACTTGTTTATCAGGCTTCAGAGGATTTTTTAAACCTGTCTCAAATGTGTAATCCACAGAGTTCCCTGTGGTTCCAGCTTAAGCTCGTTTTAATGCATCAGATGGATTCAGTTTTAATGATTCTGTCTCCAAAAAACCTGTTATATACAGTGACTTTCTAATGTTTTTATCAGATGTGATTATTTATGTTGATTCTTGTGAAGAACAAAAGGCAGATTATAAGAGAATGAGATAAGTCCTCTATGTTGTAATACCATGATAAGGGAGAGGAAAACTGGCTGCTGCGTGTGATTGTTAGCTAAAATCAGCACCACAGGGACCTGGACAGCTCCGACTCAGACGAACCATGAAACCCCATGTAGGCTATGTTAATCCAGAAAAACCGTGAGGGGCAATTAAGTATTTTAAAGAGCAAGAATGTCTGCTAAAGAGTGACTGGGGGTGAATGGGAAATAAGAGGGGCAGCCACTTTCCTTCAACGCGGACTGGCTAGTGTAGGCTTTTAAGCGGACATACCAGCTCCTTATTGGGTCAAGTGAGGTGTCAATCAAAAGGTCAGAGTGCAGCGGACATTTTGATACCAAGCTTTCGGGAATGTTTACAAGTGAACGTGAGTTATGAGGGAAAATAGATTAATAATTAGGCATATCTACCGGAAAATTTGGAGTAATGCAACAGCTGTCTTTGGGTATTTATTGACGTAATCAAGTGTTTTTGACTAAATATTTTACTGCATTGGATCGTCTGGACATTTGACGATGTAACAAGACCATTTTGTTGGAATGTTATCGATTGCCAGATTGACTGTACCTGCTGTTGTGATCGTATCATGAATCAAATCTTAGCTTCTCCAAAGATATGTCCCATCAGTACCTACTGATGGGACATATCTGTAGGTACACAGTGGCGGCTGGTGGCAATTTATTTTGGTAGTGCCATCTAATCAGTTTCAGCTAACATCCCTGTATGATTCAATGCAAAAAAAATTATCACACATTACTACTTTGCAGTTAACTATTTAACATGTATTCCAACACTTTGACATAATAAGGACCTATTACTCATTCAATTCAGTAATTAATATATCATGTCTTATACACCTCCGAAAGATCCTCCACTTGACTGATTACTTCAAATGTGCAGTATTGATAAATTCCCCAAACCAATGTAAGAGCTGTGTACAAAGGCACAAAAACGATAATTATGATAGCTTACTCATCTTTGCATTAATAGCATACACACACAGAGATAACACTTATGCTAATTTCCTTAAAACTTACACAGTTTTTACATTTATTACAACTTTAACTAACCTTGTGTCTCTTTGGGGGAGTGCTAATACCAAAAAATTTACCATATTTTTCGTAGCTTTCAACATTCATCTGGGCACAATGCAACTTCCTTTTTAACTCCGCGAGCCGCCTTTAAAATAAAAGCATCTCATCTTAAAACAAATAAATGTAGCTAATGGCAGCCAACAAAAACAACAACAATGATTGACAAACTGTTTCTAAAGCCAGAACACACATTGGGTTTTACATATATTATAATAACCGACAGCATGCTGTCCAACAGCTGGTTTTGTGCCGTCTTTGACGTGCCTTTAAAAACGCTGGCTGTGTTACGGTGCTCCTCCAGTACAGCGTCTAGGGAGGTCTCGTAGTGCAAAACTCAAAAGCCCCACAAAACGTCACACAATCAATTATTTTGGATAAAGTGTGCCCGTTTTTATTTACCGCCACATTGTGTTTCTTCACCGCAATCCTGTGTCCGTCGTCCAGCTGGGTAGCGATGTTCACTCAGCCTGATGTGCTAGCTTGATGGAGTTATCCATGCGTCCTGGTGTTCTCATGTTGTCTTCCTTTTTCTTCAAGTGCTTCATGTCCCGTACTCCCTTATCTGTCCATGCTGGATCTGTCCCCGTCGATTTAAAAAGCAAGCATGGAAAGCCAAATACAGCGTTAGCAGGACTGCATCCAGCAGCTAGCTTAGCCAAACCGTCCTGGTGTAGCCGTTCAGAAGCTGCTTCCTTTTCAGGCCAGTCTGTTGTCTTATGCTGAGCTCAGACTGATCTGGGACCAGTTGTTTTACCGCTAGTTTCTCTGCCAAACTTCTTCTCTCAAACGGGTCTTGGAGGGGAGCTTTTATAGTTGGGGTTTAGTCTTCTTTGAAGAGTAGTGCTCGTGGTCGCACTCGCCATTGTCATGTTGTTATAATGGCGCCTCGAGAGACCAGCCCTGACCGGTACCAGACGGGAACGCGCACCTTGGGGCCAAGTGAGATTGGCACCAAGCTAAATATTTTTTACGACGCTGATTAGCTAAATTGTATGTCACTCATTTATATCTTTAATCACTAATTTGCTAAACTTAGACCTGCCTTTCTGAAAGATCTATCTGGCCCTCTATTGGCCAGCCGCCACTGTTGGTACATAACACAAGTTGACACTAAACACTGACGGCCAGTGGACAGGCAGCTGTGAGGACAGCTGTGAGCAATAACAATAGCCATGTTAGTTGTTTACCTCAATGATGATTATTCTGGGGAAGTGGCTTTGGAAAGGAGGCACGTCAGAGATGCTGACTTGGTAACTTTCTCTCTAGATTTAGCATCTTTTAGAGTTAGTGCTGCCATCTACTTTCATCGGAAAAAAGAGTTGACAACACTGGAGGTTTTTTTGGTTAGATAGTCTAAAACATCTACTATACCCTCGCTATTTCCTCAAGATTACCAATAGTTTTCTTATCAACAATAGGTACGTTTCTAGTTTTTAAAAGGATAACTCTTTAGCCTGATTATCGTTTGTATGCATTCACTATGAGATGAGGCGCAAAGAAAATAAGAAAAATAAGAAAAGAGGACCTTGCTGTTGACATGTAGAAAACAAAAATAATCACAAGAGACCGTGAAGTGAACGAAAGGTTAGTAAACATGATGAATGGTCCAGGAATTGTATTTGAGTCATCTTAAAAAGACGGTTTGCCTTTTTTACAACAGTTCAGACGGACAGAATGCTGACAACGAATAGGAATCACACAAAAACATTGGTGTGTGTGTGTGTGTGTGTGTGTGTGTGCGTGCTCGTAACACTGTGTCCTGTCTCTCATTTCTCATTGTGATGCGAGCGTCGTCGCCGTGTCTTCTGATTTGCTGACGGCCTTCTTTGCTGGCGTGTCCATGAAAACATTAAAGCAGTCACACTGCCGCTCAGTGATTATCTCTGTGATCCCTCGCTCTTTACTCTTCTCTGTGACCAGCCAAAGAAAAGAAGAAAAACAATCTTTCTTCTCGTGCTTCCTCTTCTTTTGTCTCCTCGTGTTCACTGCTCACTTTTCTGCTTCCCATCTTGTTTCCTGTTGCTGTAGTTCGTTTGTTCCTGCAGCCAGAGGTCGTACAGCTTTACAGCTTATTTATTATGTTTGAATCACACAGATCTGTGCATGCTACAGGAATGTAATGAAAAATGTATATTTATATGAAACTAAATAACCTTTGAAATTTTCATTTTATAAATAGTTTGCAGAAAACATTTACTAAAATATTTAAACTCTTAAAATGTATACATGATAGAAATAATGGACTATGTAAAATATAAAATAGATTCCAAAAATATTTGAATATATGTCTTGAGAAATGTCATATAGTCAAAATTAGATACAGATATTAATATGTTTCCCCAGTAGATGTGGAAACAACTAACAATTTTCATGTTTGATGTGGAGAAATCATAATGTAATGTTTTTATTTTATTTATTTAATTACTATCAGCTCAATCAGATTATTTTCAGGCAGAAGAAATGTAGTGAAATGACTCAATGCTCAATGAGGATGAGTACGGGTTTACCAGAATATTTTAAGTTGAAGGTTTGTGTGTGTGTGTGTGTGTGTGTGTGTGTGTGTGTGTGTGTGTGTGTGTCAGTGCCGTGGGGCGTGTTGATGTAACTTCCTGTCCCCTGAAGGAAATCGTCTCCTCCTTCGCAAAACACACCAGCCCCGGGCCAACCTGAGGGCGAACACAACCTGACCCACCGCAGGAGTGTGTGTGTGTGTGTGTGTGTGTGTGTGTGTGTGTGTCATCAGACCTCAGTTTTTTCCAGATGAGATCTGATAGAAAACATGAAAACTTAGATCCACCTAATCCTTTATTAATCCAACAGTGGGGAAATTATTCTCTGCATTTTATCCACTCTTAATAATTAGGGGGCAGTCGGCTGCTGTGAAGCGCCCGGGGAGCAACTGGGGGTTCAGTGTCTTGCTCAAGGACACTTTGACATGCAAACTATGGGGAGATGTATGGGGTCAGATCGGTCTCATAATTCACAAATGCACACAGAAGGATTTACAGATTAATTTGACTCACAAATGCACACAGATTGAATTACAAATACATTCCAATGCACAAATGTGGATTTGTATGTATTTATTTGTGGATCGCACTGCATTCATGTGTGAATCGCTACACATTTGTGTGTGAATCGCTACACATTCGTGTGTGGGTTTTTTGAGACTCCCCTGACGTCATGGACCTATCTGTCGCCAATCAGATGTCGCCCTCATTTTCAACCAATCACATCACTGCCGTCACGCCGTTGCTGAAGAAGCTCTGGAAGCGGCCTCATTCAGACGCAGTTGTGCGACTACGGATAATATTATGAACCCAAACACGGGGGAGTTTGATGGTCTGACGTTTGAGGGACTTCCACAACAAGTATAAAGCAAAACTAGTGGTTACTTCAATATATATTTAAACTATATGTGGTTAAATCGCCTCATTCACTTCATTTGCACTGGAAAGGGGGCGTGGCTTATCTCCGTAACTTATCTCTGTAAAAACAGTACACACACAGTTACAGTACACAAGCAGAGGAAAAGACACAGGCCATATGTGTGTCTCTCACAGTTGTTGTGGATTGGATATATTTAAACAAGTGTTCTTCCAACCTTGTAACTGTGGACCCCTCCATGCACAAAGCCAGTTCCTGGTTTTTCCAGTTTGGTGTGGAAGAACTTTACCGGCCTGCACAGAGCCCTGACCTCAGTCCTATCTCACACATCTGTAACAAGAACTGGACCCTCAGGGCCCTTTTCAGGCAACAAGTTGGACCTCACTCATACTTTTGCGTCTGAATGGGAGCAAATCACACATGACTGTAACGTTTGAGTATGTTTCGCCGTGTAGTGTACCTCAGAATACAAACCCTGTTTCAGTTTCTCACTTCCTCCTCTCTTTCACTCTCTCAGAGCCCGGAGTGAGCAGGAACCTCCAATTCCTCCAGCGTCCATCCAGTGGAACGGCTTTGCTGGGAACCGACGCCGTGCTGGAATGTTCCGCTTCCGGGTACCCGACTCCCGGCATCCAGTGGAGGAGAGGAGAGGAACTGATCCAGAGCTGGTCCGTGCAATTGTCTGTTCATATTGCATGTTGGTCTAAGACAGGGGTCGGCAACCCACAGGGGTCGGCAAACCACAGGGGTCGGCAACCCACAGGGGTCGGCAACCCACAGGGGTCGGCAACCCACAGGGGTCGGCAACCCACAGGGGTCGGCAACCCACAGGGGTCGGCAACCCGAGCTCAGAAGCTGCATGTGGCCCTTTAGCCCCTCTGTTGGGCTCTCTGAGGCTTTGACAAAAAAAGACAAGGACAATCTTTCAAAGGGAAATCTTGGATTTTGAGATGATTTTATGTCACTGAAAATAAAACATTTTATATATATTTTTGTAACTAAAATGGGCATCACATCCTATTACGTCGCTGTCAAGCACCTTTCTCTGTAGGTGGATAATCATGATTTGCAGAGCCCCGCCCTCGCTAAACTATCAACGGATAAATGATTTATAATTAATGTATAATTTATAGTTTATTAATAGTTATTTCTGCATGGACTTAATCATTTGCTTTTACTGCCAGCGATGCTGGCTGACCTGTATGCTTGATATGTGGTGAGAAATGATCAAACAACAAAAGATAGAACAAGAACAAGACATGTATCGAGCTTCTGATGTGTGAAGAAGAGCCATTTCTCAACTGCTGCAACAAACTGAGCAAAGTAAATGTACTTTCACAAAGTGGATTATGTCCCCGAACTCAACTGCTGCTGCTGGTTGTGTGGCAGCTCATGAGGTAGTGAGCGTTTCCAGACTCCTCCGTCCTCGCTGCTCTAGTCTAAAACACGGCGTCGTTAAAACGTAGCAAAAGGAAGGTGGGGATTACAGGGATCAAACCAGCTCCTTGGTTACAGGACAAACACGCTACCACATTAGCCACAAATATAGACAGGACTGGATAGTTGGTGTTTAATTGACCAATGCAGGCTGACACATGACAGTGTCTTTTCTTTCTCCTCTTCGTAAGTGTTTGATAGTTATAACAGGTAAATTAGCAATGCAATGTCAAAATTGTCTTTATTCTGGTTCTATAATTTCATAAATACAACAAACTTTATTTTTTGTATATATTATATGGCTATATTTAAAACTTTATAAGCTGTGATATTTAATTTCAGACAAATTTAATTTGGTAAAAAATAGGGCAAAATGGCTCATTGGAAAGGAAAGGTTGCTGACCCCTGGCCTAAGATAATACGAGTTCAGCCCACCTGATGACCTGCCGTGTCATTTAGTTTAGCCCAACAGAGCCCCACATGTATCCTAACATGGCCCAATCATTAATATAAGTCCAGTGGTTATATATTACATTGTTGGTATGTGCCATGAAAAGACCAAAACCAACAATGAATGTATCTGACTAACAAGTACTGTGTGTCAATCACCATCACTAAACACGTGTTTCCATTCACATACCTGTATGCACATTTTAAAGTATTGCATAAGACAAGCTGTAGAGGTTTGAGGTGGTTTTTGCCTTTGTGGAAAATGAGTTGCTGCACTAAATGGGTTATGGAAAGACCTTTGCCGGATACATTCTGACATTGCGCTGGATACAGTGGCCCGTGCTCGTGGATTAGAATCATTGCATTCATTTGTCTTTGTCTTCGAACAGCATGAAACAAAGCTGACATCAAAGAACAAGAAATTCTTGAATTTGAATTGAATTCTTCCTTTATTTTCACATCGCAACCTCTACTTCTTCTACTGTGTTTACTGGTAGAGTATAGCCATGTAGCCTACAGCACCAACGTCTGACCAAACTACGCTGTAGCCGAGTGTGTTCGCTCCAAACCAGTTGATGGGAATGCTCAAAATCATTTTTTAGCTTAAAATGTACCGGACAATTTAATGGAAACACTATTGTTGCTCTTTGTTAAATGCCCCTTCAATACCATGAAACACTCATACATTTATCTGTATTTTGAGTCAATCCCACATACACAACCCGGCATACAAACACACTTCAGCACCAACTGTGGATTTATACGCAGCTGAAAATGCCTGTGCTAAGTGACAGACTAACACAGGGATGGGTTTGGTCTTTTCACTGGATTGGTTGACAATGAAAACATTTGTAGAATTATCTACAAAGCTAACTTTTGCTGACTCTTGCTTCCTCTGCAGGAATAAGAAGTACTCTCTGCTGGTGGGCAGTAATCTGATCATCAGGAGCGTCACTGACGACGACTCTGGCCGTTACAGCTGCACGGCCGCCAACAAGAATCACAACATCACTGCACACACAGAGCTGAGTGTCCTCGGTGAGCCGACATGCATGCTTTTGTTGGTGTATTTTTGCTTGTATGTTGATAGTGATAGTGGTGGAGAGGTGATATGAAATGAAGGGAGAGAGAGAAGATGCAGCAAAGATCCCCAACTGCCTTATGTTTCGATCGCATGGATGACGTTATGAACCTAGAGCTAATTCTCACATCAACCTTTAAATCTGAGGAAAGGAAAGGACTAAATGTCCCGATTCTCCAAAGCACACATTGGTCCTTACAGGAAACGAGCACACACACACCACACACACCTTCAGTGCTCTGTACTGTGTGGAAAATAACAGATTAGATCCATGTCACTTCTCAAAGCTCCGTAGGGAAGAACTAAAAAAAAAAAAACTGACCGGAAACTGTTAACAGCCTGACATCCCCAAAATAATAAAATTAATAAAACAAATAGAATAAGAAAAGTCTCTACATCCCTCCGCTGACAGAGGCCACGCTCCTTTCTGCAGACACTCTCAGACAGAATCCTTTCCAGAATCAAAATGCAGTCATGAAATATAAAAGTGGAGCCGTCTGTTTGCTTCAGGAGGTTTTCATAAATATTATATGTTTATATTTATTGTCTGACTGCTCCCCAGCTGGTGGATTCACAATGATGGTGCTTGTGTGTTCAGGTGTGTTCTCCACTAAGAGCTGGTGGTGTTGTCGTATGGCTTCAGATATCAGGGACATACGAAGCAAAGAGGTTTTACGAGCTCCACCAATGGTTTTAAATGGTATACACTTCCTGTGTCCTAAATGGGCGTGGCCTCTGCATAATGTCTATATAATTTCTTTGGCGAACATGAGATATTTAAACAGCCATGTTAAGCATTACGGAAGTTAGTTAGCCAGGGTGGCCAGTTTCCGCCTACGGTGGTTGTCAGATTTCGCGAGAATTTGCTGGAACAGAAAAAGGTCTAGAACAAATTTGTTTAAAAAAATAGTGAAAACACTTTTACAGGAAAAAAAGTGAAGAAACCTTCAGGAGAGCAACAGAGGAGGATCCCTCTCCCCGGATGGACAGAAGCAATAGATGTCATGTGACCAGAATCAACGTAACAGAGTTACAGCACATTCAATGGATGTCACAGAAATTATTCATGTAATGAGTAGTAGGCATGGACCACGACCCAGATGACCACGATCCATGTCAGCAGACGGAGACAGAGATGAGGGGCATCAGCAGGGCCACCATGGCAGGGAACAGGACCGGATCCAGACAGCCACGATCCATGAAGCTTGAGGAGAGGAAGCACAGAGGCTCCTGAGAAGAAGTAGAGTTAGTAATGAGCATTGAAGAGACATTAATTCATTCAGAAGGAGAGAGAGGAGAAAATGAGAGGGAGAAGAGGAGAGAGAAGCTCAGAGTATCCTAAGATGTTCACCAGCAATATAAGTCTACAGCCTATAGGAGCCAGCCTTAACTATAAGCACTGTCAAAGAGAAAGGTCTTAAGTTTACTCTTAAATGAGGTGACTGTGTCTGCCCCCCAGACTGAAAGTGGAAGCTGGTTCCACAGAAAAGGAGCTTGATAACTGAAGGCTCTGGCCCCCATCCTACTTTTTAAGACTCTAGGAACCACAAGTAGCCCACATTCAATGAGCGCAGCTCTCTGGTGGGACAATATGGTGCTATAAGCTCCCTAAGATATGATGGTGCATCACCAGTTAAGGCTTTGTAGGTAAGAAGAAGGACCTTAAATAAGATTCTCTGTCTTACAGGAAGCCAGTGGAGAGCAGCTAATACAGGAGTAATGTGATCTCTCCTCCTAGTCCTCGTTAGTACACGAGCTGCAGCATTCTGGATCAACTGGACAGACCTAAGAGACTTAGCAGAGCAGCCTGATAATAAAGAGTTACAGTAATCCAGTCTTGAAGTAACAAATGTGTGGATCAATGTTTCTGCATCCCTTTGAGACAGGATGTGTCTGATCCTTGAGATGTTGTGTAGGTGAAAGAAGGCAGTCCTTGAGATCTGTTTCACGTGAGAGCTGAAGGACAAGTCTTGATCAAAGACAACTCCTAGATTCCTCACGGTGGTGCTGGACGCCAGAGCAAAGCCATCAAGAGAAACAATATCATTCGATAATTGATTTCTCAGATGTTCTGGGCCAAGCAATTGTTTTGGCCTTACGTTTGTCCTTTTTGACATTGCCATCTTGGATTTTGGTTGTTGACGTCTTGTTTTTTTTTTGCAACCAATGAACGGTAATGACCATATCTGGACTCTGGAGGATTAACACTGTGGTCGGGCTGCTGTATACGGCTCTATAGATATAGATAGATAGCCCCAACCTAAAGCACCTAAAGCATTATGGTCTGTTTGACTCTAAATGAGCATAATTCACTAAATGAACATCATGCTGTATTGAAGAAGACTTGAAACTAGAGATTGAGACATAAACTCATGTTTACAATGTTTACTGAGGGAATAATTCAAGAGAGAAGTAGAATTATTTTCTATAGACTTCTATACAACCAGACTTCTTTTTTTGCTAGTGAAGGAGTCGCCCCCTGCTGGTCAAAAGAAATAATGCAAGTTTAAGGCGCTTACGCATTAACTTCCCTGTTCAGAAGCGGAGCGTGCTGCCCTTAATGAAACAGAAGACGGTATGTTTTCTTTCTTTCTGCGAGCAGATAGTTCAAATCAAACAGAAGCAGCTGTTGTTTGTTTGACTCGGGAGAAAATCTGCAAATTAACCTCCGGGTGTTTTCAGCTTCCTTCCAGCTGGGCCTCATCTCCGTCCTTTCATGTCTTTGTCTCAGCGTCCCCTCGGAGTCCGTCCCTGTGTTTCACATCACATTCATATTCTGTTTACACTCTGCTCTCGACAGTCGCCGCCTGCAAACATCACTCCATGTTTACAATAGACATCAGGCGTCTGTGTCCTCGCTCCATTCTGACATGTTGAAATAGTGCCACCAACATTTGTGACGACCATAAGATCGTTTAGTGCTTCTCAAACTCTCTCCATGTTTCTAGAAAGTATTGCAACATATATTTAGTTTTAAATGGAATTAACCATTTTCTAATGAATGGCAAACACAGGGGGACTAATGAGCCAACGTTATTCCGTATAGGTCCGACCCCCAACCCAAGCAGCTTTGGACCGGCACCGGTAACCAATTTTTTACATAAAATGTGTCCCCATTAAGAGAGACGCTGTGTGCATTCATGCACAAGGAACAGCAGCGTACATTCTATATTTATTTCTTTGAATTTATATAAAAAGTGAATTTCTTGTTTTCTCTGTCAAGATTATAACTAGCTTTTTACTTTCGCTGCCTAAATGTCTTGCGATATTTGCTACAGTGACACTACTGCTCACATTTTTAAAACTGGAAGCAGCCTCTCGTCATTAAAATAAATCAATAAAGAAAAATCCAATACATCCAAACAATACGTAATTTCTATACCAATTTTAAGTCTTTTTTACAAACCATACCTAAGTAGTAGTACACGGCTATGTTTGGTGTCTGTCTGAAAGGTGCTTTGCTATGTTTGATGTGTTGCATCCCTTGGTCTGTTTGGCTGACGGGTCTCTGTGTGTCAGCGGGCTTTCCTTCAGTCTGCGATGTAGCCAAAGTACTTTCAGATTTCTTTTCTGGCGTCTTTTGTTCCAACAAGATGAGGACAGTCGGCAAGCGCTCCTGCACTGAGTCCATGTCCCCTGTGAGTGAGCGCTTCCCAGCCTTCTTAAGCCCCGCCTCCTTGCAGTCAATAATTAAGTATTGCTACAAAAAATATGTAAAATCGTATCGTTTTTAACATACGGGACCTTTTTAGTATCGCTATACTGTGCAACGTTAGTGGCTGGCGCAGTTACCCTTGTTTGAGACATCCAGGAGAACCCTCTGCACCATCCGAGTCGAACCGGGAGCCATTTCGGCTCGGCTGCCCTACAGGCGCTTAAGCAGACTGTACAAGCTGGTCCGACAAGGCAGAAGTTCTCTGGTCCTTGCAGGGTCATGCCCGTGCCCCGCAGACCCAGGGGCGCCATATCGGCCCCCCCAAAGCCACCTCAGCCTCCAGCTCCCTGGAGGGTTCTACTCAACCTACTTCCTAGTATGGAAGAAAGTAGCTGCATGAAGGTTAGGGATGAGCTTCTAAATCGGAGGCGACGCAATAGTTCCTGAGGGTCTTATCATTTCACATGTCGAACACAGCAGATGTTCTTCGTGCCGTCTCCAGAGGAGACTGGTTCACGTCTGTCAACTTGAAGGATGCCTATGTTCTGGTTACGATTCTGCCTCACCAGAGACGGACCTTCATTTGGCCTTCCAAGGCCGTTATTTTTGGTTCAGGATGCTACCATTCGGTCTCTCCAGAACTCTCCAGAGTTCTTGGTCACCCGGCTGGGGGGTCATCCGAGGTCACAGGTGACTTTGTTGTTATAAATACTCGACCTGCGCATGCGCCAGACGGAAGATATCCAGTGTGAAACACTGCCTCTGGCGGTCATCTAGGATTCATAGAACTGAAGTTACCTTCGTAACTTTTGTTTTGTTTCCTTACTGAACCATGTGTTTGCAATGGTTTGTAACTGCAACTGTAGTATGGGAGAAAATACATTTCTCTCTAAACGTATATCTTTCATTATCTTGTAGGAGACCGGGTTGGATGAGTTGACAGGCATCCAGAGATGTGTTAGATATCTGAGGTATTCATGAAGCTTACAGCTGCGAATGTCAAATATAAATGAATAAAAAGAAGCCACAGTTTTACATAAAAGACCATTGTTGCAGGGGTTTTGCCGTTAGTCCTAGATGTCCTCCCCCTTTTTCATGCCATGCTGAATAAATATGACGTAATAAAATGACACAACCGGCATAAAGACAATTATAAAGTGCATAAAAGTACAACTCACCAGTTAGTGGGAGCCCTGAGCTTGATTCTGTGCTACGAGCCGGTCACATCTCAGAGTGAGACAACGACACCCGACGTGTGTTCTTTTAATTATGTACCGTCTACGGCTTAACTCAAACCCGCTTCACAAAGACAGGATGTTGAAATGGAAGCAGGTTGCAGAGCTTTTTTGGTGATCTCAGGATATTCTGCCTTGATTTTAATCCAGAACACCAGCAGAGTTGAGACAGACTTATGTTTGGGGTAACGAGGTTACACCTGAGGTTACACACAGACGGATGTATCCGGTCATTTTCCTAAATTCCGACCTTGATTTTCTTGTTCATTCTTTCCGTACGGCCACGGCCCGGTGGTTGGGGACCGCTGCAATAAAACACAAGATATGCAAACCAGAACACTTTAAATTAAAACCAATATAAATCTACCCATAACTCAAACATCAAATAAACATAAGGAGAACAAAATGTAATCAGTTCAAAGAAATGATGTGATTTGAAGCGTTGTGATAAGGATAATCCTTCAGAGTAACTTCAGCATGTACATATGTTAAACACGTGAAGGCGGATTTGATCTCCTACACTTCATGCGTTTCAATTAGTATTTCTGTCATTTCTTCACATCAAACTGTCTTTAATAAAACATTTCAGGGCTGAAGCAGACTGAGGATTTAAACTGAGTTTTTCTTTCTTATCAAGACGAGCCTGCAGCGATCTGAATGCACTCTGGATTTATTTATTCCATCTGCCTGCCTTTTATCTCTTTCTGACTTATCTGCAAATTCAATTTAGTTGATAAGGTGAACAGTTTACTGACACGCCACATTTACTCACACTTTCTCTGCATATATGTGGACATTTGTGTAGGGTTAAGAAAACATACACACGATTAAAAGTTTTAGCAAAACAACTCATGTCATACTCTCATATTTTATTATAGTAATTTTGGAATAATTAGGGTAAATCTGAGTCCAAAAATCCACCCAGAAAATGCATGGATAAATATATATTGGAACCTATAAAAAGCGTACAGATAGTATAAACGAAAGCATTTTGATGGAACATGTGGTTGCTGTTGGAGACGTGATAAGCTCACTTTTCCAGTCTCTGTCTTTAATTTACAATAAGCTAATAAAGAAGAAATATGTTGTGCTAATATGCCCCATTACACTTGTTTTCCCCCCCCACAAATAGAGGCAGTTAGATGCTGATGAATATCCACTGTGTGGTGATGTATGGAGAAGTGTGTTTTCTGACTCCACAGGGCAGTGACCATGATTAGATGATTAGGGTAACGGATGTGTGTGTTCTTTCTCATAATAATGAGTGCTGCCCGGCTCATTAGCCGGTTCCTGTTAGCAGCTTAATGAAAGCAGCGAGAAACGTAGCCAGTACTGCAGCTATCAGTCATATTCAGTGTGCAGCCGACAGCGCTAGCTGTTGGTGGTATCGCTGGATGCTAAAGGACTGTAGAGTCACAGGCTTGATACCCATGCAACGTGTCAAACATCACCACCTGACCGTTTGCTTACAAAGGATGTTGTTGAGCGATGTTTTAAGGTTTTATGGGGGTGTTAAAGTGTTATTAGGGTTTTAAAGTTTGTTTATATAAGGGTGTTATCGCGTCCTTAGGTCGTCAAACAATTATCACACGGATTATTATTATAATGTTTTAGTGTTGTTATTAGGTATATAGTGTTGTTAAGGTTATAGTGTTGCTGTTTGGGCTACAACGTGTTGTTATATGAGAGTTACAGTTTTGTTAGGGTGTTATAGTGTTGTTATACGGTGTTTTCAGTGTTTTAAGGGTGTTACAGTTTGGTTATGGTGTTATAGTAACAGACACAGGACTTTCATCCAGGATATCGCTGTTCATTTCCTGTGTAAAACTAGAAATAAACGTTAACGTTATTTTTCATGCATGTGAGTCCACAGGTGGGTTACTCAGGTAAACATTTTTATTTTGAAAGGACTCTATTGCATGTATAAAGAAGTGGAGGGGTATCTATAGTTTGAAGCTTAGCCCGGCTGTATATTGATGACATCAGAGTTGTTACACTGGCCTTTCTATGGAGGACTAAAAGTGCCACAATTAAATAAATAAATACACCATTAAATAATTACTTAAATATGTCATTAATTAATTAAAATTAGAATTAAATACATAAATGTGTAATTAAATGTGTCATTAATTAATTCAAATACCGATTCATTTTATGTAAAATACATATATAATAATTTCACTATTTACATTTACATTTCATGATCCTGCATTGCAGTGCTTCATGAATTACTTAAAACTGTCAAACTGACCCATCAAAGTCAGTGGGCGGGGCTAACGCAAATCTAGTCTGATCCATTGCTTTGGTCTGAAGTAGAGTACCTGGATAGAGACAATGGAGGATCTCCGTGAACTTTCCAGAGAGTTGGTTAGAGACATTTTAAACTTAGCAGAGGATGTAGAAGCAGGAACTGCTGACCCAGAGCATGTAGCTAGTAAAGCAGAGGAAGTTATTGAACTTGTTGGAGTCATTTCCGCACTTTCCGACGAAGATATCGACCACAGAGTGATTGCAAATCTAGAAGTTGTCCACCGCTTCTCTGGTACCAGGGCGCATCAGGCCCAACACACACAGGGACCGGGGCGTTTGGCGTTTGACATACCGAGTGCAGTTCTGGAGCATCAACTTCTTTGTGGAGTTCCCGCAGTTCAAATTGCAGCGATGTTCGGAGTGTCCTGTCTCATTATGGTCCACAAAATGACTAACATGAATGCTGTACTGTTAGCACTGAAGGGGCAGAACAGTTTGATTTCAGTAAATGGAAAAAATATGTAGAATAAAAAAAATATGGTCAACTACTGCACAGTGTGTTCATGTTTTTAAAGACACTGAACTTGTGTCAATTCATCTGAACTGTGTATGCATTGACATGGGCTGGGCAATATGGTGAAAATCAAATCTCACGAAGTTTTGGACCAAACACTTTTTATTGCAACGATATTGTAAGGTTGACAATTGGTGCATTCACAAAATATCTTCCACATTTAGATTTCGGATAAATAACCATCATAATGTGGATATAATGACTAAGTGGTTAAAGGCAAATAATAGAACAGCTAGAACAGTCTGGTAAATTCAGAAAATGACATCACTTTACTGTAATGCAGCCTTTAAAACCAGGAAAAGACTAAACCTACCATGTAACGTAATATTACACTTCTTCAAAATCTAAGACGATATCTAGTCTTATATCACGATAGATATAATATTAAAATGTTGCCCAGCCCTAATTGACATTTGTCTGAAAACTTAAACAAGCCCAAATCCAGTACTTTTTATGGCAGCGACAAGTGCTTTCTCAAAGTCCATGTAGATTTTGAAATGAGCTGGCAGCTTTAGGGTTTCAAAGCATGTGGAGGACATAGGAAGGGTTCCCCCAGAAATCTCCACTCTCAGTTCAGGAGGAAGCATCTCCCAGCCAACCCAGAATGTCAGCAGCTGGGCCAGGGTACCTGATGAAGCTAAAAGTCATAAAATGGATTAAAGACATTTAGTTCAACTTTAATTGATCATATCTATCCATGAGACATAGAAGGATTTGTAAAGAGAAAATAAGGTTTATACCCGTTTCAATGAACATCCTTAGAAAGCCAGTGATGCGGCAGGTGGTGTCTAAGTCAAAGTCTTCATCATCACTGTCCTCAACTGGCCATGTGATTTTTTCTAGGAGCATCTTAAAGAAAACAAAAATTGTAATTTTTAAAAAGGGAGAACATATTTTGGTGAAGGACTATGCAGATCACATTCTTGGAAAATGGAAAAATAACCAGCTCAGTTATTGAAAATACACACAAATTCATCAAGTTAAGTCACAAATATAACTAAAGTACTGACTTACCTGGGGTGTGAACTGTATTTCAGCCATTTTGGGGAAAAGAAGTGGTACAACATCTGGCCTAGATGTCAGCAGGGGCCATACCATCACATCTTTCAGTCCCTTTCTCAACTGTTTAATTTGGCGCATGGTCCTCCCAACGACCTAAGAGACAGACCGACCCATATTACAGCCCAAATCCTTAACCCAAATTTGACAAAAGTTGGCACAGTAGGGAAAATGTTAATAAAAGCACAATTAAGTGCTTTATAAAAATCCATTAAAACTCTAGTACTTAAACTCTCGTGGTAACATAAGCCAGGGTTCACAACACATTCTATAATTTCAACAAGTATAGCAATGAATTCTGTCACTTAACCAGCAGGAACTCACTGCATGGAGTAGAAGTTTGTTATGTAGCCATCTCCGATTTGTTTTGGTGACTGCCGGAAGATCCCAAGACATGGAAAGATCTGAAACTGTGTCCTTCTGTTCCGGTGTAAGTTCTTCATGTTCAAGCTAGAATTAAGACCATACAAGTTATTATATCTGCCCAAGCAATGTTTTTTACATGGCAAAGTTTCTTTTAGGTTACATACCAGTTCTATGATGCTCCTTATGTGCAGATCAGGACAGTCTTCTGTAACAACAGTTGCCATTTCAGGGTCCCCATTGAACAGTACATGAATTACAGCAGGACTTAGTCCTGTGACATGGGGACCGTCATGCAGAAAGGTGTGGGCCAACATCCTTCCTGCAACCCGGAAGAGGTTGCTTTCAATAAGTGCCTCAGATGCTGCTGGAACAAGATGGTCAGGTTCACCCTCAAATAGCAGTGTTCGGCCCATTCCTCCTGTAAAGTACCAAGAGAGCAGGGAATAAAGTCACAACAATTAACCTCTTAAAATACATTAAAATTTTTTTTTTTTTAAAAACCTGGCCTGTGGTATTGCCGCTTGTAGAATTCACTTAAACCAAATTGTAGCCTACTCCAAAATGACTTACAGAAGGACCCCCAAACCACTTCAAATGCAACTCCCCTGTATACCCTACTACTAACTTACTGATTTACCTGACACAAAACATTGCCCACCGGCCCTCCGCTAAACAGCACATATCTGCGTTCATCAACCACCAGAACGTACGTGTACGTGTGTGTGTGTGTGTGTGTGTGTGTGTGTGTGTGTGCATAGAGAGAGGCGGAGTAGAGCGAATCACGACACAAACAGGTGCTCAGTCAGCGTTGCATGCAGTGTGAGAATGGCAAGCGGCAAGAGCAGCAAAAGCCAATGTGTGCTTCTTTTACCTATATATGTAACGCCATCTTTTGCGTTTATCCAAACAATGTCAAACTTGGCACTGCACTTACTCGTGCCCATAGCAAGACACCTGTCAAGTTTGAAATCCATCGGAGTAACTGTTTGAGAGACATGAGCTACAGACAGACATTCCTGCAATTTATAGATGGATTTACCTTCAAAAAATTAGTAAGATACTTACCAAGATCTAGACTGAATCCAAACTGGAGTTTGGATACGATTGTTGTCATAAAGTACCGCATCACACCCTCTCCGATAGCAACATCACCTGAAATAAAATACAGATAATAACACAGTGGAAAAAAAGTGCCGGACTAATACAGGTAACTGGATTAGGTAACATTTAACAAGCAAGGGAGAAAAACAGTCAACATTCTATTGGCTGTAATTCTAGAAAAGCATCTGTCACTGCACGATGTGAGTCTCAACACGATCTGAGTCGCGTCGAGTTGCGCATGCTCAGATTTAAACAATTTCCGGCATAACGACAATAACGGAAGATGGGAACAGCAATAATAGAAGATATAGAAGGTGGAAATGGCAGTAATGTATTATTTAGCGTAACGCATCACATGTTCACGGCATGATCCCTCACGTCAGTTAATAAAAAATAAAAAAGTCAGTAAAAATGGAGCTACATGACCAAGTTGGTTCACTGCTGGCTACAAGTCAACAATCAAACACAACAAAGGCTGTTACTGGAATGGTGTTATGAGCTAACGTTAGCAATCAAACAATGATAGATAGCATTTGATAACTAAAACGTTTTTGAAATGATTTCCACCTTCTATATCTTCTATAATTGCTGTTCCCATCTTCCGTTATTGTCGTTATGCCGTAAATTGTTTAAATCTGAGCATGTGCAACTCGACGCGACTCAGATCGTGTTGAGACTCAGATCGTGCAGTGACAGCATCCTTAATATTGATTATTCCAGATAACAAGAGTATATTGTGCACAATATTCACATACATACATCTAACATTTTTATCAATTATATAATTTTGTGCATTCCATTCTGCCATTTAACAATTCCATATAAGCAACTTAAGCGGTATAAACTGTACAGATGTATTTATATTATAAACTTTATATTACTTACCAACCAGAGTACAATGAAGTGGACATGCCCATTCTTGCTGCTGTTTATAGAATAAGAGAAGCTCCCGTTCCCTGTCCTCTTCAGAGTCCCTTACATCCATCTTCATTCTAAGTGGTTTCCCAGTTGCATGTTCCCTTAGCAGATTCTCTTTGAAAACTTTGGCAGCTTGAGTGGGTTCTTTAATAAGCTTCCATTCTAAAACAAACAACAACAATACAAGTTATCTATTCCAGAGAGACATCTTGTGAGTTAGCATGTTACCTGCATATACAGATATCCTCACACTCTACAGAACAGGAGGAACATTTTGTTCATTTCACTGACAAAACGTGAGACCCAACATCTTCAGAACCTGTCACAACGCTGAGTTGACATAAAAACAGCACTCTGAACAAAAACTAAATATTAGAAAAATAGAAAAACCCAGTTGGATGTTATTAATTGTCTGTAACTGTATTATCTTATCTAATTATATCCTGCAGGTGTTATCTTTCTATTAACTTTTCAGTTACACACAATCTTATAGCAACACTATTGTGATGACACAAACCACTGTCTGTTTCTTTGCGATCCAACGCCTCGTTGACAATCACTGCCGGTACTACTGCACTCTCAGCTGATGTTTCAGGCCTCACTGGAACACGGTCACTGACTAGGGCTGTCTCACTATCATTTTCTTCACTTTGGCCTCCCTCTTGTTCTCTTTCTGATTCCTGCATGGGTGTCCTTGAAGTTAACACAATTGAAATGATGGTCATACTCGCTTATTTGTGTGCACAACACTCTAAGAGAGACATATTCCCAAAGAAAATGAATATGCTACCCTTGCATTGCTTTAAGAAGTACATACCCATTGCAGCTCAATCTGTGCAGCTTCATCTCTGAAAAGGGAAATTCCTTCTGACAAGTGATGCAGGGGATGACTGGACCTGAGGCAGGACGTGAGCTCTCCTAACAAAAACAAATGGCTTTTAATTAATGATTAAAAGTCACCAGTAATATTTGTTTTGATTATGTATTAAACTAGATCTCTGTAAATGTATGTACACAATCTAAGGGTAGATCCTGTTGAAGTGGACGTATGTAGATTGTAGCCTGTCCAATCATCGTCGATGGATCTTTCAGATAGGCAAGGGTGTATCCAGTGCTGGGACACCGAAGCAATGCAAGATTTCGACTGCGAGTAGATCCTACAAGTTTTAGAAATTCAAAGCCTCCCCCTTGTTGGAGCTTCGGAAACACTTCCATTAGTTTATTTGTTATAACCATGGGATCATGGTCATTCCCTGGAGAAAAAAAAACAAACAAAATCATAACTCACCTCACCTTAAATTAAGCAAATAAGCCTGTGATAACTATTATTCACATTATGAACATCAATTAAGTTCGAGTCACTATAAAAAGAAATGCAAATAATTTCAACAAGCCACAGACAGTACAAACTTTTTTTAGTTTTGGTAAATGCCTAGTTTCGCACTGACCTGAAAATGTTACTTTTTGCTCTCCAAGTCCTGAAGTAAGAAGTTCAGCTTTAAACAGTACGCTTGGAATTTTATCCGCCTTGTGGTCAGCCAAACAACAGACAGTGTGTGTGTAGCTTCTTCGGCTAACTTGGACTTGTGCTGGTCGTCTCGTCATATTCCTTCTGGCTCCAATGTTATATGGCGCAAAGAGCCTTGCTACCTCCGCTGCAACACAGAAAAACGTCACAGCTCAATGGTCACCAGTCAGCTAAAACAGCCTCTACTTCTATCTTGGGATGCTCAAGCCAGCTAACACCATTTAGCCGATTAGCGAACTAGTTTTATGCTCCCCCCCATTAACAATAAACGTGTCACGCACGAAACATCATAATACCGCATACAAATACATGTTCGAGTCGATCTAATTTAATCTACACGTGTGTCCAGAATCATTAATTAGTAGCACACCTGGCTAACATGAAATTACTTAGCTTACCTTGGACAGGTGTACGTGATTGAGCGGCCGGTATCTACTGTGACTGAGCCGCCGGATCCACCGGTGACGCGGGAGCCGTTGGACCCGTTGGACCCGTTGGACCCGTTGGACTTCTGCTCAGAGCTTCCTCAATCAAATTCGCTGCTTCTCTTAGCAGCTCCGGGCAACTTTTAGACATTTTGTCCTGCACCTCACACGGCGTCTCAACATTGGGGCTAGCAGGACTAAGTCTTCTCCTTGCTTTTTAGCCGTTGCAATGAAAGTTCTGTTTAACCGAGTATCTAAACCAACGTAGAGGTGAATAGCGCCACCCAGTGTATTGGAATGTGTTCAGTAGCTCTGCATCAATCCATTATCTGGAATTGATTTGTCTTGGCTTGATGCATAGGGTAACCAATCAGGCGTTAGGTTCCGCCTACCAACTTTTGATGGGTCAGTTTGACAGTTTTAAGTAATTCATGAAGCACTGCAATGCAGGATCATGAAATGTAAATGTAAATAGTGAAATTATTATATATGTATTTTACATAAAATGAATCGGTATTTGAATTAATTAATGACACATTTAATTACACATTTATGTATTTAATTCTAACTTTAATTAATTAATGACATATTTAAGTAATTATTTAATGGTGTATTTATTTATTTAATTGTGGCACTTTTAGTCCTCCATACCTTTCAACCTCTGTCACTTCAAACTCAATAAGTCAGTCGGTAACGTACCCGACGCTGTTGACGCACAACCTGACACAAACGAGTCTATTCTGCACTGCGGCCGCTTCTAAACCTTAAGCTTTGCATGCTTGCGTTTAAAGTAAGAGGGGTTGGGTGTTAATGGGGATATTGCTAATGCAGCTAGGATTTCACAGCGGTCGATCAGACACACGCGCGGCTTAAACACTTCACACACACACACACACACACTCTAATTCACAGCAGACAGATTGCTTTAGTCTCCGTTGGTCTGCGGTGATTGTCTTACTTCACTGTGGGATCATGAAGTCCCTCTTAAGGAAAGACGACACACACACACACACACACACATTCTATTGCTTGTGGCCCGCAGGGCTCCACTCCTGATTAATTACAGCCTCTGTGAATTACTGTGGGTGTTTTAGAAAACATTTAACAAGCTGCCAAACTCCCCTGCTGAGCCACCGGCCGGCCTGCTGCCGCTCGCCCGAAGACACTGAGCTGCCGATTGATAGGCATGAAAGAGAGAGAGGATGGGGGGAGGGGAGGGGGGAGGGGGCTCCTGTAGAGAGAGGGAAGTCTTCACTAATACAGAGGGAGGATTTAAGTCAATATGTTCACCAGTCTAGCCAAGACCAGGATGAATTCAGCCACAAAAGTAATAATAATAATGATGTTTAATGTAATGCCGCCTTTCAAGTCACCTTACCCCACATACAATCAGTAATACGACATAATATAAACAACAGGCAAGCAACAATCATCAATAAGTCAACAGTAGCACATACATTATGCAACAGAGCCCCAGTAATAACAATCAATGAAATAAAAAATAAATCGGAATCAATAAACTGCTCATTACTTCCAGATCGGTACGTATCAGAGTTTTTTCTCACTTCTGTCTCCATAATGAAAAGAAAAGAAAAACGCAGCGTCCTGGAAGCTATTTTTAATCCCAAAATAACTTTAATTAAATTTCAAGTATCACAGGGAGTTGGAGGAAACTGAGGGATAAATATATCTTAAAGCCGTATATGTAAGTGCACACTGTGTTGTATAAAATATTTAATAAAGAAGTAGTGGCCTGTTATATCGCTGTGTCCCTCACAGTAAAGATTCTACCAGATTAAATTCACTTTCATCAGAGTCATCTCTGTGTGCCCTCAGCACAGAGAGCATGTGGAGTCCAGAGTGTTTAATTTAGCTTAGCGGGGTTGTATGGGGGGGGGGGGTGAACAGGTGAAGAAATAGAAATAAAGCACACAGATGTTCGGTAGTTCACTTAAGCTCATATAACCACACAGTTTCTTTATTCCAGCTCCTAAAACATTTACATGTTGAGCATGTGACTCATTAATGACATGACAATGCAGAATACATTCTATGTCCAGGGCTTTTATTGTGAAAGGGAAGAACGGCAGTAGTGGACGAGCTGCTATAGTCAAGGTTAAAAGGAGAACGAGTGTGTGGTCCTGCTATTGCTTCATTAATGGAGGGATGCTTTGGATGATGCATTTACTCACGGTGCAAAAGCTCAGACAAAAGTTGTTTTTGTATAACCACAAAGGTCCTTCTGAAAAAAACATGTTGCATTTTTGCCGCGTTATATTACAGCTCAAAAATATATACCGACGTTGACATTTTCAAAACAAAAACAGAGCTTTTCATATTTTTGTCAATGTCTTTGCACGCAGTTGCGAGTGCAGCACGGCTCAGTGTTTAAGAGGAACCCGACGATGCACATCCATGATGCACTCTGCTGAACATCTGCTGGCCGTGTGCAAACTCACGGTGGTCTTCATTTCTTCATCCTCTTCTCCCTCTGACTCCATCTTTCCGCCTCCCTCCGCTCACTAATCACATCTCTCCTCTGAGCGAGATTAAAGCGCCGCCGCCTCGTTGTTCAGACTACCTAATCCGTCTCAGTCTGTCCACCGCTGCTCATTTCTCTCTTCCTGTTCACAGGTTTTTATAACGCCCCGCTGGGACGACCCCGTCGACGAATCAAATCATCTTGACCCGGCCTTTTTTTTCCCTCCCTCTCTGACTTGATTGGGTTCAAATCCTGGATTACAAAGCTTAAGAGACAAAAGGACTTAACGTGACTTTTCAGCACGACCTGACCCCGACATGACTGACCCGCCAGGCGTTTACACAAAGCTCATGAGATATCGCTCGCCACGTGTGACCTTGTGGACCAGCCTCCTCGCTGACTTGTGCCCCAAAAGAACGGGCGTCAGTTGAAAAGCATATGTAGATGTAGACATCTGTTCATTTGTGCCATCTGTCGTCATCCCTCTTGTTCAGGGACGAATCTTGAAGTTTCCCGGTTCCTTCTTGTCGGTCAGATCGGCCCCCATTTAATTTTTTGTTTGCTGACTTTAATCCTGCCATCTGCATGTTATTTTGTGTAGGATTTGATATTACGTAAAATAGAAGTCCTTCTAGAACGGAAGGTTATTCTGAGGATTTTTTGTTTATTTTGTACAGTTTCCTTCCTTTGTCTCCTCTTTCTTTACCTCCTTCTACACTCTAACCATCATTTGATCAACACTCAGCAGTAGAGGAGTAACGCAGTGGTCCACAACCTTTTTAAATAAAGTTTTACTGATGATCATTATCCTCCAATATTCAGTAAAGTATATGATCGGAAAGTCATTCATGCTTCTCACCCATCTCTGATAATGTTACATTGTAAACAACTAATCTGTGTTGAATTGACACGAGGAGAGCTGATAAGCAGCAGAACCGCTAACGGCTAACGGAGGTTACGTTCGGTTCCATCATGATGCGTTCAGGCTCTGTTCAGTGAAAATGAGTATTGGGCGAAGGTAAATGATAACTTTATCATGCTGTGTTCACATGTAATCTAGTAAACTGTAGTGTGGGTGAGAAACTTAAATAAATCCAGATCACAACAACATAAATATATATTATATATGAATTATGAGCTGTTTACAATCCCTCTATTTATATATGTCATGAAAACTACGAATGACAAAATTTGTTTTAATCTATAAAAATATAATCTGTTATTTCCTTATCATTGAATTGTGTGTTTTTATGAAGAAAACCCCCACTACAATTACTATAGCAAAGTAAAAGGGTAATATTTTGAATTTGGGACGGTGGATCCTTCTAGACCAGCTGCTATAATCAAACAACAAAGGGATCTGTATCTGTTAATAACAATCAGCAATGATGAGTAATTAGTATCGGCAGCAAAAAAAGTTAAATTTGCGCCCTTTTTTCTCTTGTGCTGATCCGATCTGTGACTCTTATCCGTGATCCGATCTGAATTGGAGTTTTATGATCCGTTGACCACTACTCCCTCCGTCCTCGTGATGTCCGAGTCCGTCCTTCCTGCCGGTTCATCTTCAGTTATTACCTTCACGCCCGCCTCACCTGCCCGGACAGACAGCTCCAGCTGGGACAGACAGGTGAGGCGGGCCTCTGGTGTCTCGGCCCGGCTGATCTGATCTGATCTGATCTGATCTGGAACAGCGAGGGACGCACAAAGCTAATTAGACGTCCTCCTGCAACAATGGCTGCCGCTGCCACTGCAACCAGCTGGAAGTCTGTCCTTCCTGCTGAGAACCACAGTCGAGGAGGAAACCTCAGAAACACAGCTGTCAGAGAACAATCCGTCAGAGAAGACTTGAAACTAGAGATTGAGACATAAACTCATGTTTGAAATGTTTACTGAGGGAATACATCAAGAGAGAAGTAGAGTCATTTATATAGACTTCTATACAACCAGAGGAGTCGCCCCCTGGTGGTCAGGAGAGAGAATGCAGCTTTAAAACATGAAGCATACACTTCTATACAACCAGAGGAGTCGCCCCCTGGTGGTCAGGAGAGATAATGCAGCTTTAAGACATGAAGCATAGACTTCTATACAACCAGAGGAGTCACCCCCTGGTGGTCAGGAGAGATAATGCAGCTTTAAGACATGAAGCATAGACTTCTATACAACCAGAGAAGTCACCCCCTGGTGGTCAGGAGAGAGAATGCAGCTTTAACACATGAAGCATATACTTCTATACAACCAGAGGAGTCGCCCCCTGGTGGTCAGGAGAGAGAATGCAGCTTTAACACATGAAGCATAGACTTCTATACAACCAGAGGAGTCGCCCCCTGGTGGTCAGGAGAGAGAATGCAGTTTTAACACATGAAGCATATACTTCTATACAACCAGAGGAGTCGCCCCCTGGTGGTCAGGAGAGAGAATGCAGCTTTAACACATGAAGCATAGACTTCTATACAACCAGAGGAGTCGCCCCCTGGTGGTCAGTAGAGAGAATGCAGCTTTAACACATGAAGCATAGACTTCTATACAACCAGAGGAGTTGCTCCCTGGTGGCCAGGAGAGAGAATGCAGCTTTAACACATGAAGCATAGACTTCTATACAACCAGAGGAGTCGCCCCCTGGAGGTCAGTAGAGATAATGCAGCTTTAACACATGAAGCATATACTTCTATACAACCAGAGGAGTCGCCCCCTGGTGGTCAGGAGAGAGAGAATGCAGCTTTAAGACACTTCTGCATCGGCTTCATTGGAGGTCATTGAGTTGTAGAATGTATCCTGACAATGGATAAACACCAGCCTATAGAGTCCTACTAAATATAGTAAAGTGTGCAATAGAAATAAAAGCCTGTCTTTGATATCGTATAAAATGAAGGCCTCTCTTTGTGGTTGAAAGTAAACAAAAGCCCGTCCACTACTTTATAATTTCCAGGTTATGTTTTTCTTCTTCTGGGCGGTCCCTGGTGTTTTGTCCTTCAGTGATGCCGTAATTGCTCCTGTCTTTGTGATAAGAAAATCATGTCACCTCAACAGGCCATTTCCACAGCAGTCCCTCTAACATTGCAGGATAAACCCAGGTGTAATTAATAACACTAATTAGAGTCCTGTTCCAATTAGGTGGGCCACGATATTGTGCGCACCGGCTCACTGGAAGGACTGTTACACACTGAAGGTGAAGGTTACACACAGTGATTCATTTATATCAATTACAACTGTTAGTTGTAAGCAATGTTCATTTTGTCCACGCAAACTGGAACGAATTATGTTCTTCGACAACCTTTTTTTTCTCCGTGACTAATCCCGAGTCGGTATTCCAGATTTACAATCTAACCGTACATCTGCTCGCGAAAAACATGTAAGCGAGGACTAAAACGTAGTTTGAAAAACGTCACCAAAATATCTCTTTTTTTATTTATTTTTTACTTCTCTCTCTCCGCCTCATGCCGCATTGTGGCCTCCGTCCTTCTTGTCTCCGTCCTCGGCCCGCTTCACTGTGCTGGTTGAGTACGTTGATTACATCACAAAATAAATCAACGTTGACCTTTGCTTACACACGGGTCACGAGATCCGTCCAGCCCGACCTCCGGCCTCATGGACTCTGTCGCTTCATGTTACGTCACCAGCGCAGGAAGACGAAGGTTCCTCACTGATGAGGAGGAAGAGAGAATGAAATGGTTCTTACAAACACAAACAGAAGACTCTGCATAAATAAAATAAAGAGACTCATTTCCAAGCTGATGATTGCCTGTGGATGTCACATGTTTAAGCTGCTGCTTAAACATGTGGAGGTGGAGGGGTCCGTCACGTTCTACTGCCCTGCTCTACAGACAGACGTGTGGTTTATTACTACATTCATTCAGCTGCCAGAGTCACTGTCAAATAAGGAAGTGTCTCGACCAGTTACACGGCAATGCAATTAAAACAATACTCTGTTTACTTAAGGTGGAGTAAAATATGACTTCTTGTCATTTTACAACATGATATTACTATTGTTTTCTGTACTTCATATTTGCATCAGTATTGTCAGTTGTGACTTTGTTACAAGTTGAAACTGTCATTTTTTTAATCAAATTTTCGAATTCATTCAAATTTCAATCATTTAAATTATTTTACATAACGAATCATCTCATATATGGAAAGCCTGCATTAGGTAAAACAAAAAAAGAATTCGGTGTTTAATTGACATGGAGGGTCATGGGAAATCATGTTATATATTTGTTGCATTATGGGAAGTAGACAGGACCAACATGTTTTCAGAATCAGAATCAGAACCATTTATTGCCGTGTTTGTTTTCACATTCAAGGAATTTGTCCTGGAAGGTGCATAACATTTAATATTTAACAATACACATTTAACAGTAAACACAGTGCAATAAATGAGGATGAATGGATGTCTCCAGGGAGGTGTTGAAGATGTCTGTAAACAGCTGATCAGCACAACGCTTCAGGGTTCAGCTCGTCTGCCAGGCGGAGGTCGTTCATGGAGTGGGGGGTTCTGGGCTTGTAGTTGGTGATCTGTTTGAGCCCTCTCCACACAGAAGTAGAGTCACTTGCTGAGAGCTGGTGTTGCAGTTTCTCAGAGTACAGTCCTTTCTGGACCTTTCTGCTGCCTTTGACACAGTGAACCACCAGATCCTCATCTCCTCCCTCCAGGACCTGGGTATCTCAGGCACTGCGCTCTCCCTCCTCTCATCCTACCTCAGCGATCGCACCTACCGGGTAACCTGGAGAGGATCTGTGTCTGAGTCTTGTCCTCTCACTACTGGGGTCCCTCAAGGCTCCGTTCTCGGTCCTCTCCTCTTCTCTCTGTACACCAACTCTCTTGGCTCTGTCATTCGCTCGCATGGCTTTTCCTACCATAGCTATGCTGACGACACCCAACTGATCCTCTCGTTTCCCCAATCGGAAACACAGGTAGCAGCACAAATCTCTGCCTGTCTGACTGACATTTCACAATGGATGTCCGCACACCACCTGAAGATTAACCCTGACAAGACGGAACTACTTTTCCTTCCAGGAAAAGTCTCCCCCACTCACGACCTGAAGATTATTTTCAACAACTCAGTCTTGGCCCCGACCCCCCGATTCTTGTATGTAACCGTAGAATGCACTTATTGTAAGTCGCTTTGGATAAAAGCGTCAGCTAAATGAAATGTAATGTAATGTAGCAGTCGTTTAGCGTCCCTCACTGCCCTGCTAAACCTGTATTTTGACTCTGTGTACAAGTCCTTGTCTCCACTCCTGAATGCCTGGTCCTTTTGCAGCCGTAGTTTTCTGAGTTCAGAATCAGAATCAGAATCAGAACCATTTATTGCCATGTATGTTTACACATACAAGGAATTTGTCCTGGCGGGAAGGTGCATACATTTAACATTTAACAATACACATTTAACAGTTAACGCAGTGCAATAAATGAGGATGAATGGATGAATGAATATCTACATTGAAACAGTAGCATATCAAAATACCAAAAATAAGATAAAGTGCATGGAATGTGCATGAGTGTAAGTGTTGTGTGAAAGTGTCAAGTGTATTTAAGTATAAGGCTATGTGCAGGGGAGTGTCCGGTGGGAATTGTCTGGGGGTGACAGAGTCATTAGAGTCAGTGGGGTCAGTTCTGCTGTAAACCAGGGTTAGGGTTGTTGTAGCTCACCCTGGTGCTGGTTGGAACACAGCTGTCCTCACAGAAGCTGATGTAGGAAGTCACAGCCTCTGTGTACTCATCCAGACTGATGGTAGCAGTCCTGAAGACATCCCAGTCAGTACAGTCCAAGCACGCCCGTTTTTGACCTTGACCCAAACTCAACACCAGAATATTTTGGCCTCTGTTGCTTCAATTTGAGCCTTTCTCTAAATATGAGTTTTGCAACTTTTCAAAATCATTTGAGGTCGCACGGAGGGCCATTACCTCATGTAAAGCTCAAATGACATTACATTTCTGAACAGGGAAATCCATGGTATTTTATAAGAAACATATACATGCTAAACACATCACATATATGTATTGTGTTAGTTACATAGTTATTGCTTTGATCAGCAACACAAAGGTGGAGTGTTGCTGTCCGGTCCTCTAAAGCTAACATCAGCCCGTCACTCTGGAACGACTGAACCATTCACAACCCGCTAACTGTTTCAGACACCATGTCCACAGAGAGACGGATAAGGTGTGTGTGTGTGTGTGTGTGTGTGTGTGTGTAGTGAGCCTCCGTGGATGCACTTAATGACATATAATTGGTGGTTAAGTGCAGATATAAAGAGGCGGCTAACGAGTTTCTGTTCACACAAAAAGAGTTTAACTGAGTGTGTGTGTGTGTGTGTGTGTGGCTATAGCTGTAACTATGTGTGAATGTCCTTCACTACTTATCTCTCTCTCTCTCCCCCACACACACACACACACACACACACACACACACACACACACACACACACACACAGCAGATGTTCATTGAAATGAACGATTGAGCTGATTTCCATTTGAATGCTGAGTGGAAGTCATTATGGTGCAGCTATAGAGAGGCGGCATCACTGATACCGTGTGTGTGTGTGTGTGTGTGTGTGTGAGAGAGAGAGAGAGAGAGAGAGAGAGTGAGAGAGGGAGAGAGAGAAAGAGAGAGATCCTAGCAGCACATTATTCCCTTATTGTTTTACATTGTCTTTGTTCCATCATATTTCATTATTTTTTTCATTATTATAAATGATGATGACCCAGGTGAGAGTGTGCTTATGCAGGCGATGCGGAGTCAGACTTGTGGTGTCTGGCGGGGGTCAGCCGGTTGTTGTTACGTCTTTATTACCATATGAATGGCCGCTCTCAGCTGTTTACAGCAGGAAGTAGAATGGCATTAAGGCAGCATCCTGCTTGTTGCCGTTTCGCATCACAAAGAGTCTCCTGAAAAGCGAGCTTTTGTTAACACGTCTCCTCAGATGGTCCAGGTAATCAGTGTTAGACTCGCAGCTCTGCAGGAAGGAAAAAAAAACCCCATCCAAACAATCAGTGGACGCTGAGGGAATTCCCATGAACACAACAAAGGCTGCTGGGTAATCGGTAGCAGAGCGGTCGTCTTCCATAGCGACAAGGGAGATCGCCGAGGAAGAAGAAACACAGCATCTTCTCTTCTCGGGACTCTAACTAGCGAGGGAACTGCTCAGACAGGAGAGGTCATGTCGTGGTGTCCGATGTGCGGCAACAAAGGAGATAGTCTAAAGCTGGATTAGAGATAATGTGTGTTATGAAAATAGATTATCACCTTGTGTGTGACTAGTAGGACCGCAGGTAAACAGTGGTCATCCTTCAGAATCAGAAATCATCTTAAATGTGTTTTTATTGTCTCCACTGAGGTAACTTGAAAAGCTATTATTCCTTCCGTAACTCTACTTCTTCATATGTTAGAAGAACATATTGTTGGAAAAATCAATGTTCATGGATTCGTGGGGGCCACCTCTGGATGGGGCTGGATCCAGACCTCTGAACGGATCCCCACATCTCAGATTAGTTTAGCGATTCCAACAGGTCTTGTGTTCCCACCAAATAGAAAAAGCATAAACTAAGGGATGGGCTGGGATTTGTCAAGGCTGGGATCATCGTACCTTATCAGACCCTTATCAAAGAACATTTTTAACAGTGTATTCATCTGTTAGCTTAGTCTAATAATGCATCCGCTTTATCAGTTTACTACAACATCATGACCTTCAGAGAAATTACCAGAGGAGTCGCCCCCTGCTGGTCAGGAAAGATCATGCAAGTTTAAGACGCTTCACTTATCAGAACCGAAGGTTCATCAATGCATCAATGCATTAATGCATCAATGCATCAATGCATCAATGCATCAATGCATCAATGCATCAATGCATCAATGCATCAATGCATCAATGCATCAATGCATCAATGCATCAATGCGGTTAGTACAAAACAATAAAAAACATTTGATTGCAAACACAGTATACCATGCAATTAGAAAAAAAATAGAACACTATGAGCATTTTGTATAGAGCTGAACACAAGTGAACATGTGGTGTAATGAGGCTGCATCTGATTGGTTCACGTGTCCTGCTGTGTGTCTGGTGTTCAGCTCGGACTGATTCCCGGATGCGTGTCTCCGCCTGTGTTTGTTTGTGCGCTGCTGTGTCGGAGTTGGTGTGCGAGGCTGCAGCAGCTCAGGGTTTAAGGGAAATCGTTAGCTCTTAATTAGAGCATTACTGCAGTGATAAAGTTACACCACCAGATAACGATGTATCGATGGACGACACACAACTCGCCTCGTTTGCTAACTTTCTACCTTTCCATCTCTTATCCTATTCTCATACCTTCTAGTTTACCTGTCTTTGCTCGCTCACTTTCCATTATTCCTCTCATCTTCCTTCCTGGTTTCTCTCTCCTTTCTTTTCATCTTCTCCCCTTTCCATTTTTTTGTTTCCTTTTTCCTTTTTTCAATAGTCCGCTAACTTCTCTTCTCAAGTCTTTCTTACATTTTCCCTTCATTGTATCGTTCCTTAATTGTCCTCTTTCTGACTTCTTGTTTTTCATTCCACCTCTCCATGCTCCACCCATCCTTTAATCTTGAAATATACACCGCTTACTCTTTCCTGTACTATATTGTGTGTGTTTATATGTAACCGGGCTCAGGAAGCTGTGACATCATGAACATACACGATCATGAACATGTGTGTGTGTGTGTGTGTGTGTGTTCATTGACAGTTACAGGACGTTCCCGGGTGTGTTTTTGCTGACGGGGAGAACATGTTTGTTGTCTTGGCGCTCGCTGCCTTCAGGCTTTTGTCCTCGTCCCCATAGAGGCTTTAAAATGGCTTCGTCGTCTCCGCTCGTCGCAGCCGCAAGCAGCTGTCCGGATTGTCAAAGACAACGTTCAGTGACAGCTGGAACATGGCAGCCACCTCGCCCTTCCTTCCTGTTTACAACGTAGTGAGCCCGTAGACGCTTTACCAGCAGTCACTTCATATCACAGACAGGAGACGGCTTTTCTGGAAGTTTTCAAAAGTATTTTTTTCCCTCGATGCGTGTGCTTTAAAGCAGCCAATTGAAATCTGTCACCATCACCTACTCCATTGTTTATCAGCAGCATTGTTTCAGGACCACGGATAGCGCGGTTTGTTGTTGACGGCGGGTGTGGTGCTGTCCGTGGTGCTGAAATGGAAACACAGCGATCAATCGACGGAGAGCAAACCGTTTCTTAGTCTGGATCTGTAGCCCGCCTGCTTTCATAAGAGAGAGGGAGATATGCAGGCTGCAATAGTTCACAAACTCAAAATATATTTAGCGCTCTGCTCATTTCTATAAACAGATTCTGCGTTCATGTGTAGAATGCCATAGTAACTCAGCTGGCTCAGCCCAGCTTTTAAGTCACTAATCAGACTGCAAACAATGAGCGACCCATGGAAAAGGAAATGTTGGCTCGGACAGCAGGCGACACCCGAACCCTGCACCCTAGACCCCCTGCCCCCCTTATGCTGGCAAGACTAGAGTCCTGGATACATGACTTGGTTGATGAATAGATTCAAAATACTGGTAATACATATTATATGCCGAACTAAACTTTCTAAAATCAGTGTTGAACTGTGTGGGACATTTTAATTGTGCTCTATTGTTCATGTGTTTTTTGTGTGTTTTTACTGCAGTGCCTCCTCAGTTCCTGAACTACCCGACCAACACGTACGCCTACGAGTCCACGGACATCGAGCTGGAGTGCGCCGTGACGGGAAACCCACCACCGACCGTCCGCTGGATGAAGAACGGAGAGGAAGTCATCCCCAGCGACTACTTTCAGATAGTGGTGAGTCACAGCAAACCCAGAAACTATACAGATGTTGTCTAGATTTACATTTAAAGTAACTTCGGTATGGGAAAAATACTTCTCTGTGTGTGGAGAGAGTTGGTGACAGTAAAGAATATCCATATCTACAACTGGAATCCACATCTACATACAAATCCCATACATACATCATTAACCAGGAATCGGTATATTGCACATAACTATACTAAATTGTTATTGGTTCATGCAATGGTGTTACTACTTTACTTTACTTCAAAAGACACTGAACTAAAAGACATGAATCACGTCATGAGTTTTTAACACAGATACTGTTTTCTATTTTGCTTAATTTGTTATGTACTTTTGATAGCTGTTATGCAACCATCTCCACTCCACTGCACGGATACTACACAGCGGAAACCTGGAAAGATATTTCAAATCCAAAACAAACAAAACCAAAACACAAATTTACATCTGAGCTACACTTTAATTGTAAACATCTATCTATCTACGTCAATGTGTAATAAATATATACAATACATATATATATATATATACATATATATTTATATATGTATATTATATATGCATGTATGAAGGCCTTTCTTGACATGCTAAATGTGTCTGTTATTCAGGATGGCAGTAACCTGCAGATTTTGGGATTGGTGAAGTCAGATGAAGGATTTTATCAGTGTGTGGCTCAAAACTCAGCCGGCAGCTCGCAGGCGATGGCTCAGCTGCTTCTCCGAGAGCCAGGTAGGACACACACACACACACACACACACACACACACAGCTGATCCATGTGGTGTCCCTCTCACCTCGTTGAGAAACAAAACCACCTGCTATCATCACCTGTTGTCTTCATTCCTGTCGTGACATCATTTCCTCTCCGGACTCGCTGTATTTCCTGTTACATCGAACCTGCACATCTTAATTTGAACTCTCTGTTTGATTCTCCCGTCGTATTGCAGTAGTGAGTCTTGTAAATCAATGAACTCCTGTTGATGTATAATGTTCAGAGTATGAGCATAACCTCCGTCCGGCTGTGTGGCCGTGTGATAAACGTCCTGTTTGGTGGCGTTCGTTCTGATCATTGATCTGACAGCAGACTGGAGTGTTTTCCTCTTGTATTGTAATGCTTGTGTTGCAAATTACATGAGCAATCAGAGAGTAATGAGAGCAATCTGGCTTGTTATTTTGAAACTGACAAACATTCGCCACATGTCCTCCAACGATAAATACCGGAAAGATCAGAAGCAAATCTAATGGCACGAATGCATAATTTTGTTGTGCAAATTATTTAAATAGCAAAAAAAAAAGCATTAGCATTAATTACCAATCTGTTTGCAGAAATGGGCTGTTTAATAATAACATATGTATCTCCTAATTATAATTCATAATGATTAATAATATTAATAATAATAATAACTTAATTTATATAGCATCTTTACAAAAAAGAAGAC
>CM042226.1:23434371-23614371 GCA_023566465.1 Cottus gobio | reverse complement strand
TTTCTTTCTTTAATTATGTCTTTCTTTCTTCCTTTCTTTCTTCCTTCCTTTCTTTCTTCCTTTCTTTCTTTCTTTAATTATGTCTTTCTTTCTTCCTTTCTTTCTTTCTTTAATTATGTATTCCTTTCTTTCTTCCTTCCTTTCTTTCTTTAATTATGTCTTTCTTTCTTCCTTCCATTCTTCCTTCCTTTCTTTCTTCCTTCCTTTCTTTCTTTCTTTCTTTCTTCCTTCCTTTCTTCCTTTCTTTCTTCCTTTCTTTCTTTCTTTAATTATGTCTTCCTTTCTTCCTTTCTTTCTTTCTTTCTTTCTTTAATTATGTATTCCTTTCTTTCTTTCTTCCTTCCTTTCTTTCTTTAATTATGTCTTTCTTTCTTCCTTCCATTCTTCCTTCCATTCTTCCTTCCTTTCTTCCTTCCTTCCTTTCTTTCTTTCTTTCTTTCTTTCTTTCTTTAATTATGTATTCCTTTCTTTCTTTCTTCCTTCCTTTCTTTCTTTCTTTCTTTCTTTCTTTCTTTCTTTCTTTCTTTCTTTCTTTCTTTCTTTCTTTCTTTCTTTCTTTCTTTCTTTAATTATGTATTCCTTTCTTTCTTTCTTTCTTCCTTCCTTCCTTTCTTTCTTTCTTTCTTTAATTATGTCTTTCTTCCTTCCTTCCTTTCTTTCTTTCTTTCTTTCTTCCTTCCTTTCTTTCTTTCTTCCTTCCTTTCTTTCTTTCTTTCTTTCTTTCTCTCTCTCCCCCCCTCTCCCTCTCTCTCTCCTTTAATCACTGTTCAGTGTCTTGCCTCTCCCCTGAGCCGGTGGCACAGATGGCAACACACACGCAGAGACATTAAGAGGGTCAGATGGTTGGTGTTATCGCTTGGTTACTATCGCCACGGGAACCAAGCATCCCAGCAGGCTCGCAGCGGCCAATCAGACATTCCCATGAGAAATCACGGCGGGAGTGTGTGAGCGTGGGTGTGATTGTCAGCATACCACCTTGTTACCCTTGACGATGCCAGGCCTCTTGATACTTGGAGTGACTCTTCACTCACACACACACACACACACACACACACACACACACACACACACACACACACACACACACATCAGTGTAGATCGGTTTCATTAAGGCAGAACACATGCAGTTGATGAAGCTCACATTCTGGGTCTTTACATCTCTTATAGATATTGTTCCTCATTCAGGTTTCCACCTCTGTTGCCAGTAATCCCTCACTGGCTTCCCACTGGAAACACACAATTAAATAAAATACGGCCCTGCGATGTGGCCCGGCGATGTGGCCCGGCGATGTGGCCCGGGTCTCCAGCGGTCCCCGGCGATACGGCCCCGGCGATACGGCCCCAGTAAAACGGCCCCGGTAAAACGGCCCGGAAATACTGCCGGGTCTCCTGCCGGCATCGGCCCGCAGCACCGACTGGCCGAGCGGTGAGGTTCAGCTTGTGCTCCTGGCTCCCGGAGGAGGAGGGTGCTGCTCCTTCACAGGATCAGGGTTCCTGACCCTCAGGTGGCAGCTCTGCTGGAGGCCACGCTGGAGTCGGACCTGAAGGGTTCTGGTGGACCCTCATGATTCTGTCAGATTTCCGGTGGCACCGATGACAAAGTCATCAAATATCGCTCCATAGAAATAGACTGGCGCTCTGTTGAACTGGGGCCGTTTGATTAGTTAAAGTTCCCCTCAGTAACTTTAAGAATACTTAAACCTTCTTTTTCATTATCATCTTCAATGCATCGGTGCGTGAGGTCTGTGTGAGAGAGACAGTTAGAGAGAGGCTGACGGTGTGAATGTTAATATTCATAACACAACAAAAGACATTACTTTCTCGCTCTTTCTCTTTCTCTCTCTCTTTCACTCTCTCTCTCTTTCCCTCTCTATTTTTTCCTCTATCCCTCTCTCTCTTTCCCTCTCTCTTTTCCTCTCTCTCTCTGTTTTACAGTCTCCTCATTCCTCTCGTTCCCCCGCTGCAGTGTGGTTTCATTTAAATCCTGGCCTGGACTTATCTAAAAGCTGGATCAGGATTTAAACGCTCAGATCACTGATCTGGTGTCAGTCCGTGGTCTCACCTCTCCCCCCTTCCTTAACTGTCTCTTCCATGCTCCTGTCTTTTCTTTTTATCTCCGTCCTCCTCGTTTGCTCTCTTTGAATCTCATGTGGGACAGCGGAGGTCTCCCCGTCTCATGCCTCAGCTCCTTTCTTCTCTTTTCTTTCATCGGTCTCAATAAAATAAAAATGAGGCAGGTGGATGAATTCAGGTGTGTGTGTGTGTGTGTGTGTGTGTGTGTGTGTGTGTGTGTGTGTGTGTGTGTGTGTGTAAAGGTCTTAATTGCAAATGTATGAGGCTGCTTGAAGGTCAGGACACACACACACACACATCTCTATCTATCTATCTATCTATCTATCTATCTATCTATCTATCTATCTATCTATCTATCTATCTATCTATCTATCTATCTATCTATCTATCTATCTATCTATCTATCTATCTATCTATCTATCTATCTATCTATCTATCTATCTATCTACTAGTTCCCGTTCTCTTTTTTGGAATTGGTTACTTTGTTTTTAGAATTTATTTCCTCCTCTGTCTCCTCTGTATTTCCTTCCTTCCTTCCTTCCTTCCTTCCTTCCTTCCTTCCTTCCTTCCTTCCTTCCTTCCTTCCTTCCTTCCTTCCATCCATCCATCCATCCTTCCTTTCTTCCTTCCTTCCATCCTTCCTTCCATCCTTCCATCCTTCCTTTCTTCCATCCTTCCTTCCTTCCTTCCTTCCTTCCTTCCTTCCTTCCTTCCTTCCTTCCTTCCTTCCTTCCTTCCTTCCTTCCTCTCTCCTCGAGTAACTCAGCCAGATTTTAAGCAGTTTGTCTTTCAGTGATATGAAGTTGTTTCTGTTGGTCCTCCATGTTTCCCTATAGAAGCTGAGTGTCCTCTCTTGTCCTCTCTTGTCCTCTCTTGTCCTCTCTTGTCCTCACTTGTCCTCTCTTGTCCTCTCTTGTCCTCACTTGTCCTCTCTTGTCCTCTCTTGTCCTCTCTTGTCCTCACTTGTCCTCTCTTGTCCTCTCTTGTCCTCACTTGTCCTCTCTTGTCCTCTCTTGTCCTCTCTTGTCCTCACTTGTCCTCTCTTGTCCTCTCTTGTCCTCACTTGTCCTCTCTTGTCCTCTCTTGTCCTCTCTTGTCCTCTCTTGTCCTGTTTCATTCACCTTTTCTGTGTTTTTGGCACAAACCCGTCATTTTACATTCTCATTGTCTGGTAACACAAAGCAATACATTTGCTAAAAGAATAATACTCATTATGATTTTATAGCTGGACTCTTGTTGGACTCAGACATTTCCTACTCGCAACAACATAGATTGAGTGATATTATTGTGCTTTCCATTATCATGGTAGCATAACAAAACCCATAGGAAAGCCATTATCATGTCATGGTTAATAATGTTTCCATCTATATGAGGAGCACTGGCCTCCTCCACAGTGATGGTCAGTCTGCATCTTTCTCTGAGAATATTCACTAGAACAGAGGAGCTTATTATCCACTTGGAAAAAGATGCTCTTCATCAGGTTTTTGTTCATCAGTAGTTCTGTTCATCTAACATGTAAAAATACAGGCTGAAAACCACAGAGGGCCCAATACGTAGCCTACAGATAACTCACTGAGGAAAACCATTTATGATCAGAAGTAATAATACAAATGAATGCAGTTTCATTCAAACATCTTTTTTTCTGGCTTTATTTCCCTCTCCATTGTCCTTTTTATTTGTATTTAAATCAAATCTTTCTTTTATTCTTTTCATGCTCTCTCATGTTCGGACACCCCTGATGGAAGGCGACGTCTGCAGAGAGAAAGAGAGAGAGAGAGAGAGAGAGAGAGAGAGAGAGAGAGAGATAGTCATCCCAGATCGTTTTCAAGCGGCTAGAGGAGAGGGCTGGAGAAGGAGACTGAAAAAAAGGAGAACAGAGATGAAGAAAAGGACAGAGGATAAGAGATGAAAAAATGAAATCGCTTCAACATAATTCTGTGGAGAAGAGAGAGAGAGAGAGACGGGAGAGGAAAAAAACAGAGTAAAAGACGGGAGGGTCAAGCGAAGGGCAGGGCGAGTAAGAGAGAGAGGAGGAAGTGTGTCAGCCATGACAGATTTGTATTCCAGAGCGAGCGTCTGACCTTACACACACACACACACACACACACACACACACACACACACACACACACACACACATACACACACACACACACACACACACACACACACACACACACACACACACACACACACACACACACACACACACACACACACACATACACACACACACACACACACATTCACACACACACACACACACACACACACACACACACTCACACACACACACACATTCACACACACACACACACACACATACACACACACACACTCACACACACACACACACACATTCACACACACACACACACACACACACACACACACACACACACACACACTCACACAGACTCACACCTTATGTCTCACACACAGAGAAATGCCTTACTCCGTCACCTCCGCTCTCTCTATACACACACACAGACACACACACATGTGTGGAGGGTGGGGGTGTGGGACTCTGTCTGTTGCCATGGTGACGGCAGCCTCCTCTTTCCTCCCATCCTCTATCCTGTGAGGACCAGATGATGATGATGATGTGTGTGTGTGACAGGTAAAGATACATATTAAGTGTTTGCCTGAGAGCACAGGCAGGACCAGTATGTGTGTGTATGTGTGTGTGTGTACGTGTGTGTGTATGTGTGTGTATGTGTGTGTATGTGTGTGTATGTGTGTGTGTTCTGACAACCTCCTTATACCAAAACACACAATGAAAACCAGTCACCTCCACTCTTCACTGCATTCCTCGCTAAATAATTTGATGAAAATATTTTTGAATCCCATCATGAAGATACTTCAAAAGATACTTCTTTTGAAAGCAAGTGTAATAAAATAAACCGCGGCGCTCGCTGTCAGCCCCAAACTGTTCAGGACTTTATGAGTTTCCTCTGTAGGGCTCAGCCTTAGAGATAGGGTAAGGAGATGAGTTTCCTCTGTAGGGCTCAGCCTTAGAGATAAGGTAAGGAGACGAGTTTCCTCTGTAGGGCTCAGCCTTAGAGATAGGTTAAGGAGATGAGTTTCCTCTGTAGGGCTCAGCCTTAGAGATAGGGTAAGGAGATGAGTTTCCTCTGTAGGGCTCAGCCTTAGAGATAGGGTAAGGAGATGAGTTTCCTCTATAGGGCTCAGCCTTAGAGATAGGGTAAGGAGATGAGTTTCCTCTGTAGGGCTCAGCCTTAGAGATAGGGTAAGGAGATGAGTTTCCTCTGTAGGGCTCAGCCTTAGAGATAGGTTAAGGAGATGAGTTTCCTCTGTAGGGCTCAGCCTTAGAGATAGGGTAAGGAGATGAGTTTCCTCTGTAGGGCTCAGCCTTAGAGATAGGTTAAGGAGATGAGTTTCCTCTGTAGGGCTCAGCCTTAGAGATAGGGTAAGGAGATGAGTTTCCTCTATATGGCTCAGCCTTAGAGATAGGGTAAGGAGATGAGTTTCCTCTGTAGGGCTCAGCCTTAGAGATAGGGTAAGGAGATGAGTTTCCTCTGTAGGCCTCAGCCTTAGAGATAGGTTAAGGAGATGAGTTTCCTCTGTAGGGCTCAGCCTTAGAGATAGGGTAAGGAGATGAGTTTCCTCTGTAGGGCTCAGCCTTAGAGATAGGTTAAGGAGATGAGTTTCCTCTGTAGGGCTCAGCCTTAGAGATAGGGTAAGGAGATGAGTTTCCTCTATATGGCTCAGCCTTAGAGATAGGGTAAGGAGATGAGTTTCCTCTGTAGGGCTCAGCCTTAGAGATAGGGTAAGGAGATGAGTTTCCTCTGTAGGGCTCAGCCTTAGAGATAGGGTAAGGAGCTCGGACATCAGGAGGAGGCTTGAAGTCGAGCCGCTACTCCTTCGTGTCGAAAGGAGTCAGCTGAGGTGGTTCGGGCATCTAATTAGGATGCCTCCAGGACGCCTCCCTTTAGAGGTTTTCCAGGCACGTCCAACTGGTAGGAGGCCCCGGGGAAGACCCAGGACACGCTGGAGGGATTATATCTCACAGCTGGCCTGGGAACGCCTCGGGATCCCCCAGAATGAGCTGGTAGATGTTGTGGGTGAGAGAGAAGCCTGGGTCAGCCTGCTGGACCTGCTGCCACCGAGACCCAACCCCGGATGAGCGGATGAAAATGGATGGATGGATGGATGTTGTTAACGTTTGTTTATGTTGATTTGGATATCTCCATTAATTGTGCATCGTGGAAAACGTTTCTCATGTCCCCTTCGTCTCTGATGACATCACTTCCACTCCATCGCTGTCTGTCAGTGAGATCTGGTGCTCAGTAGCTCTGAAGGGTTTATGTCCTCACTGACATGATTTGTCTTTCTCGTATAATTCACAACATGAATGTGTATGTAATCCTGAGCCAGGACAGGTGACACAGTTTACAGAGCTATGCAGTCCGCTATGGAGGAGGTCGGGTTAGAACGGTGGATCAAACAAACACAGGACTCTCACTCAGGAGACAGCTGTTCAGGTCCCGTGTGAAATACAAGCGTTGATTTATTTGTGTTAGCTGGCTGGATATTAGTAGGAAAACACACATAGCAAAACATGTCTCTGTCTCTATCGCTCCTCTCTCTCTCGCTCGCTCCTCTCTCTCTCTCTATTGCTCTTCTCTCTCGCTCGCTCCTCTCTCTCTCTCTATTGCTCCTCTCTCTCGCTCGCTCCTCTCTCTCTCTCTATTGCTCTTCTCTCTCGCTCGCTCCTCTCTCTCTCTCTCTATTGCTCCTCTCTCTCTCGCTCGCTCCTCTCTCTCTCTCTATTGCTCTTCTCTCTCGCTCGCTCCTCTCTCTCCCTCTATTGCTCCTCTCTCTCTCTCTCTCTCGCTCCTCTCTCTCTCTCTATTGCTCTTCTCTCTCGCTCGCTCCTCTCTCTCTCTCTCTATTGCTCCTCTCTCTCTCGCTCGCTCCTCTCTCTCTCTCTATTGCTCTTCTCTCTCGCTCGCTCCTCTCTCTCCCTCTATTGCTCCTCTCTCTCTCTCTCGCTCGCTCCTCTCTCTCTCTCTATTGCTCCTCTCTCTCGCTCGCTCCTCTCTCTCTCTCTCTATTGCTCCTCTCTCTCTCTCTCTCGCTCGCTCCTCTCTCTCTCTCTCTTAACTCCTCATTCTCCCTCCCTTTTTGTCTGCCACGTCTTTCTGTTGTTCTCCATGTCCCTCCTCCTCGTCCTCCTCGTCTTCCTCGTCCTCCTCGTCTTCCTCGTCTTCCTCGTCCTCCTCGTCTTCCTCCTCCTCCTCCTCCTCCTCCTCCTCCTCTTCCTGACAGCCATGCTTTGAGTGACAGGTGCTGGTCTGACTCTCTCCCCCGCCTCTAAAACAAATGAAAACACGACAGCGATTTGTCTGCCGGGTGTCATTTTCGATTTTGCGACCCAGCGACGCCCAGACTCGTCTTCAAAGCACCTGAAGAGTACTTTTATGAAATTCTGTTCAATAACATACCTGTTTGATATGGAGAGACGGGGGGAAATACATCAATCTACATGGATATAGAATAGAATTGACTAAATCCAATAGATATACAAGTGTTTCCCCTTTTGGGAGCAGGGTTAGCTGCTAATGCTAGTCTGTTTAGTGTTCTTGTTATTTATTCCAGCCCACGCATCTCTTTCTTAAATGAGAAGTTTGCGGCGCCACCAGCATATTATATGACTCCACTGCTCACTTTGAAGAACGCAGTCCTCTGCAATCCTCCGAGCAGCGGGCATGTTTCATTTATATTTTTTACCTTTGAAATAATAATATCGTCAGTGATTTACACTGGCATGCATAGACTGTCAAGGAAAAAGGCATTTTCACTGTATTATAGTTTAATTTATTCAATTTTCCTGCAGAACTTTCTAAAAAGTGAAAGAATATTTTTTCTACCTTCAAGTTCTTTTGGAATATTCGTGAGTGATTCTCACTGAGGATTTATAAATGAGCATTTGTTTTAGCGGCTGTGTTATTTCTTCCTTCGGCTTTGGGTTTCTGGCAGCTTTGTTAAATTAACAAAATGAGTCACATTTTTAGTCAAGTTTTTGATGTTGAGCATAGCATGCATGTAGGATGAGGACGGTGCGAAACAAAGACACATTTAAATGCATGAAATGTCAAAAGATTTCATCTTCACAATAATAACCAAGTTGGAATTATAGTTAGTTATAATAAGATAGTTATAATAAGATAGACATATGCCTGAGAAGTCTGGTTTGCCTCTACCGTGGTTATGTCTTTGGGTACCGTTTGGTTAATGGAACGCCACACTTTCACAATAAAAGCATAATAGTGAAGGGAGGGATTTTGTCACAGTCGAGGCCAATAAAGTGATAGTCAATTAACTTTATTCATATGGTATTTACGGTCTGCTTTGGTTCACTGCTTTAGTTTCGTTTCCACCCCCCACATTGTTTTCTCATAATCATAACCTACCATTAGATCAATCTTCTCCCTCTACATTAAAATCTCCCTTGCTCTGCATAAAAAACCACAACAAAGAGACAGAAGACGGGAGGAAAATATTTATCTCCTCTCCTCTCTGAGCAGTTTTTGCCACGTCGGCCTCTATTGATCAGAGAAAGCAGAAGGTCATCCATATACTGTGTGTGTGTGTGTGTGTGTGTGTGTGTTCGTCCTCGCCTATCGATCGGTTAGAGGTTGGAGGTTTGTACCTCACCGTCTACACCTAAACGCGTCCCCCCTGCTGTGCGTGTGCCAGCGAGTGGATGTGTGTTGTCACTTCCAAAATTGATCCCTTTGTGATGAAACACCTTCCCATCAGCCCCTTCATCATCACTCAGCAGGAGGAGGAAGAAAGAGGAAGTGTGTGTGTGTGTCTGTATACGTCCTCTTCACATATTGAACAAATCCTGCTGTTCAAAGAGGGCAGGGTTCCAAGAAATGTTAAAAGAAGAATTATGATTTCTCTCGCGCTGTTTTGTGTGACGGAGTTCAGTTGCTCTCTGTAGCTCTGGAGGTTCATCCGTCTCAGCCCTTGCACATTTATCCATGGCCGTGGATAATTCCTGGACACCTGCAGCTCGTGCATTGTAAACACAGGGCAGTGGGTAATCCCTGGGCAGCTGCATCTGGTGCTCATTTAGACAGAGTGGGGGGAGGGGGGGGGGGGGGGAGATCCTGGATGACTGCAGCTTTTTCATATTTACAGAGCAATGGTTCATTTCTGGACACCTCCAGCCTGTGCTGGTTTATTCGAGGTAGTGGGTAGTGGATAATCTCTGGGCCACTGCAGCTCGAGCTCATTTATCCAAGTAAGCGCATTGCTCACTGACAGCTGCAATTTGTGCTCATTTGTACAGGGCAGGTGATAAGTTCTGGGCGACTGCAGCGGACTGCTCGTTCATGCATGCTTGTGTGCGTATACACAGGGCAATGGGTAATTCCTGGATGACTGCAGATCATTTACTGTAGGGCAGGGGATCAGTGGTTGCATTGAATGTCTGTCCTGTCTTTCACAGGTGCGAGCCTCCCTTTTGTGTGTGTGTGTGTGTGTTTGTATGTGTGTGTGTGTGTGTGTGTGTGTGTGTGTGTGTGTGTGTGTGTGTGTGTGTGTGTGTGTGTGTGTGTGTGTGTGTGTGTGTTTGTGTGTGTGCGTGCGTGCAGCAGCAAGAGGGAGAGCAAACAGGTTTTGACACACTAAAAATCTTTATTTTGGAAGGCTAAATGGCAACAAATATTGAAACAGAATGTTTCATTAGATAAAAACATGCTGTGAATTTTGGAAATGATTACATATATTTAAAAATGAAAACATTTCGGATAGAAGACCGTTTTTAGATACTACAAACTTGTAGATTACGGATTTATATGAGCATGGGGGGGAAAGATGACTGTGCGGTCACTTTTCATGTCAACACACGCCGCAGATGAATGACTTCTTCCATTTATGCTCGGACAGATGTTCCACCCTTAACGGGGAGGAAAATGCCACCTGCTGTGTTCCCTCTGCACCGCAGCGGCACGCGGCCTCACGGTCCATCGATATGACGGTCACTCATGTTTAAAAACATGGTTATGCCAGGTAGAAATAGTCATGCTTTAGTTTTCACAAGATGAAATTGTAGGGAAACAAAATACATTGTAAGTGAATTGTTTTTACATTGGAATATGTTGAGACTCTAGAGACTATAGATGTATTCGTTAGGAGACTCCTTTGTTTGCTGACGATACACTACTGTTTGATCTTTACTGTAGGAGACTGGTATTTGGACCTTTGGTGTGTTATGTTGTGATGCATACAGTACTTTGTTAGTACTGTGGAGAGCATTAAGGTGTATCACCGTGCTGTACACTCAGAGCTTGGAGTATTACTCTGAACCAGTGATTATTATGACAGGCTGATCGTGCTGCTAGCTTAGCGCTCCGAGGCCACCGCGGCTTGGGTGTTTTGGCTCTGATGAGGGTCTCAGAGTTCGGTGTGTGAGCTGTGTTTCCTGCTTTCACAGTATAAAACCTTCAGGGCTCCAGACACAGAAAATGTCACATTACACTAAAAACACCTGGAATTACTGACCGTAACACGGAGCTTTTACTGACAACATACACGGCTTTCAGGTTCAGCTAATGTACATACACACACTCTCAGCTTTCACAGGGAATTATTGCACAGGCAGACAAACACACTGTCATGGGCAGTTTACATTTCCAGACACACACAGAGCTTTCACAACAAATGATTCGACACTTACACAGTCTGCCTCAGAGGGCCTCCGGTACAGTGAAAGAACCAACATTTAGGTTCATCTCAGAGTCAGAGGAGATGGATATCAGGTTCCTCTCTGTGCAGTCATTCCAGAGGTTTAGCTTCTAAGCAGGGGGAAACTTTCAGCATGGCTCAATCCAAAAAGAAAAACAACCCACCAACAACTCCAAAGCGGTCTAATTTAAAATGTGACTTTGTGATTGGGCAACTTGCTTGTTAGCACAATTCATCCCATCATCTGACAGTTTGCCTGCCGCCGTCTAGTTTTTTGGCAACCATAAGTGACACAAGTACAACAAACCACTGAATAAGTCATTTTTAGGAAACCAAAATGTAACAATAAAACACACTGTGAACAAGTTAAAAAAACACAGTCAACTGTCAACAGAGACCTGTCAATCACAGTAGCCCCGCCCTAAAGCATCCCCTGCTTTATGGTCTGTTTGACTCTAAATGACCATCATTTACTAAATGAACATCGTGCTGTATTGAAGAAGACTTGAAACTAGAGATTGAGACATAAACTCATGTTTACAATGTTTACTGAGGGAATACATCAAGAGAGAAGTAGAGTCATTTATATAGACTTCTATACAACCAGAGGAGTCGCCCCCTGGTGGTCAGGAGAGAGAATGCAGCTTTAACACATGAAGCATAGACTTCTATACAACCAGAGGAGTCGCCCCCTGGTGGTCAGGAGAGAGAATGCAGCTTTAACACATGAAGCATAGACTTCTATACAACCAGAGGAGTCGCCCCCTGGTGGTCAATAGAGAGAATGCAGCTTTAACACATGAAGCATAGACTTCTATACAACCAGAGGAGTCGCCCCCTGGTGGTCAGTAGAGGGAATGCAGCTTTAACACATGAAGCATAGACTTCTATACAACCAGAGGAGTCGCCCCCTGGTGGTCAGGAGAGAGAATGCAGCTTTAACACATGAAGCATAGACTTCTATACAACCAGAGGAGTCGCCCCCTGGTGGTCAGGAGAGAGAATGCAGCTTTAACACATGAAGCATAGACTTCTATACAACCAGAGGAGTCGCCCCCTGGTGGTCAATAGAGAGAATGCAGCTTTAACACATGAAGCATAGACTTCTATACAACCAGAGGAGTCGCCCCCTGGTGGTCAGTAGAGGGAATGCAGCCTTAACACATGAAGCATAGACTTCTATACAACCAGAGGAGTCGCCCCCTGGTGGTCAGGAGAGAGAATGCAGCTTTAACACATGAAGCATAGACTTCTATAAAACCAGAGGAGTCGCCCCCTGGTGGTCAGGAGAGAGAATGCAGCTTTAACATATGAAGCAAAGACTTCTATACAACCAGAGGAGTTGCCCCCTGGTGGTCAGGAGAGAGAATGCAGGTTTAAGACACTGCATTTACTTTTCTGAAGCAGAGGTTGCTGCCTGGTTTGTCCTTCTCTTAATACATTGACTTCCCTATGCAGATTTCCTTAAAAGTCCTCACAAATATATTATTTTATTGTTAATAAAGGCAAACTAAAACAGTTGGGCACTGTAGTTTTAAACAACATTACTCAAACGGGAATAAATATTTATAGCAGAATATTTTTATATATATATCCTATAGAATATTACAGTCCTAAACTTTAAATTATGTCAAAATGAAAACATATAAAACCTAAATGTCAAGAAGATACAAAGGTATCTGATTCAAGTTGTTTTCTTGTTGTTTTCTTTGTCCGTGTCTACATGCCTTTATTCAACTTCCATCCATTAAAGTCAGTTTCCATCTTCAGGTCAGTTCGGTCAAACTGTGCACACACACACCCACACACACACACACACACACACACACACACACACACACACACACACACACACACACACACACACACACACACACACACACACACACACTCACAATTTTGGAGACTTTCCTCAGACACCCACAGATACAGTGGTGGAGATCTACAGCAATAAGTACCCATTTTAAAGGAATTTAAAACTAGAGGGCAGAAAGAGAGAGTGTGTGTGTGTGTGTGTGTGTGTGTGTGTGTGTGTGTGTTTGTGTAGTACAGACGTTTTTAACGGCAGCTGGCTGAAATGAGCCCTGAAATTGAGTGCAGAGAGAGAGGGGGAGAGGCAGTATGAATGTGTAAGCAGAGTGAAGCTGAAGCGAGTGACCGAGCTCAGCAGTCTTCTTCTGCATAAATAGAGGTTAAAAAAGAGAGGGAGAGAGAGGGAGAGAGAAAGGAGGATATTTATTAGCAAAATGATAAGGAGAGAAAGAGATTTAGTCTGTATTTGCTTTAAATAGCACAGGTCCTCCCTAATGTTTGGACTGCATTTGCACTAAAAGAGTAGACTATGTGGTGGTATAAGCTCTTGTGGTAGTAATTGTTAGCAGCACCTGTAGCAGATATCAACGCCAGTAGTACTTAGCAACCGTAGCAGCAGCACTCCCAGTTAGCGCCAGCACTATTTAGTTAGCAGCAGCACTGCCAGTTAGCAGCAGCACTCCCAGGTAGCAGCAGCACTACCAGTTAGCAGCAGCACTTCTTAGTTAGCAGCATCACTCCCAGTTAGCAGCAGCCCTAACAGTTAGCAGCAGCACTTCTTAGTTAACAGCAGCACTCCCAGTTAGCAGCAGCACTCCCAGTTAGCAGCAGCACTCCCAGGTAGCAGCAGCACTCCCAGTTAGCAGCAGCACTCCCAGTTAGCAGCAGCACTCCCAGTTAGCAGCAGCACTCCCAGGTAGCAGCAGCACTCCCAGTTAGCAGCAGCACTCCCAGGTAGCAGCAGCACTCCCAGCTAGCAGCAGCACTCCCAGTTAGCAGCAGCACTCCCAGTTAGCAGCAGCACTCCCAGGTAGCAGCAGCACTCCCAGTTAGCGCAGTACTCCCAGTTAGCAGCAGCACTCCCAGGTAGCAGCAGCACTACCAGGTAGCAGCAGCACTAACAGTTAGCAGCAGCACTTCTTAGTTAGCAGCAGCACTCCCAGGTAGCAGCAGCACTACCAGGTAGCAGCAGCACTAACAGTTAGCAGCAGCACTTCTTAGTTAGCAGCAGCACTTCTTAGTTAGCAGCATCACTCCCAGTTAGCAGCAGCACTACTTAGTTAGCAGCAGCAGTGGTAGTAGATAACACCAGCAGTTGCCTCGAGCAGAAGTAGTGTGTAAACGTTAACTAAGGTAAGTAAGATAGATCAGACCTGGATCAGGCTCTGAATGCTGTTCCTGGCTGAACATATGCTAAAAGACTATTACTGCATCTGAAAGACACAAAATAGAAAACTGTGTCTCATATACACATCATAAACTCAGACAGAGTTTAATGTTTGAGTATAAATGCATTTTAAGGAGGCGGATGCACTTTTTCAAATGTTAATCTAGAGCCTCTATTGTGCTCCACATATTTTGGATGTCAGCAGAAACGTTGTACACTGTGTTTTCACTATTTATGTCCAAGTTGTAATTTCAAGTGCATTTTTCACATTTTTAAGATCATGCACAAAAAAACAAAAAACTAATTTCTGTTAGAAACCTGAAACCAAACTCCCCTAAAGATCATTCAGGCAGCAGAAACAATATAAATGCAGAACAGCTTGTAGAAATGGACAGATTGAGAGAGAAAAACATGGAGGCATTGTGTGTGTGTGTGTGTGTGTGTGTGTGATGGCGGTATCATCAGCCGTCTGGCAGACTGCAGTGTTATTTTCAGCACTTATTCAGATTGTTTTCCAGCTCTCTCTCCGTGGTGTCTGACTCTATTATTTAGCCTAGCCGTCTATTTTCGACAGAGTGACGCTTTACTGCTCAGCGCCAGCTCGGCTTTTGGGCCGGGTCACCGAGCAGGAACGAATCCGCCCTTCACACCCCGAAATCTCATCTCACTGAGACGAACGGAGGTGTGTTAACACCCCCTCTGTTTCCATCTACCTTTATCCTTTCCTCCAGTTCCTCCTTCATTCCCTTCGTCTCATTGCCTTTTCTCCTCTTTCCTTCCTTGTATCGTTTCTTTTCCTCCCCTCATTTTCTTACGCCACCTTTTCATCTTTCTCCAATTCTTCTTCCTTTTGGTCCTCTTTTTATTTTTTGCCACATCCTCTTGTTTCTTCCCTCCATCTCTTTTTCTTCCTTCCCCTCATCCCCCTTTTTCCCTCACTCATCCCTCCTTCTCCTCTGTCTTTCTCTTCATCACGTGTGAAATGAAAAGAGTGTGTGTGTGTGTTCAATGAAGCTTTATTGACATGTACAGACATGTCACAGGCATTTAGTCTCTGTGGAGAGTCACGACCTTTGACCCCCGGTACAGATTGGATTTTTCTCAGCTCATGATAAAGAAGAGGAGACAAGTGGAGGAGCAGGGAAGACTCAGATCATCTGTTTTCAGCTGGGACTCTTTTTTGTTGTTCCCCCCTCCTCCTCTCCTCCCATCATCAGGTTAATACTAAAATGTAAGAAAATCCCTCAGCTGTGTGTGTGTGTGTGTGTGTGTGTTACATTGATGCCTTGGGCACAGTTCTCTGTTGCTGTATAATTAGTGGCAACTTCAAAAGAAGACCTGCTGTTGATCACAGGCATCACACTCGCTCTCCACATGAACTCCAGGCCTGTTCTCATTCTCGTGGACTCCTGAAGGTCGTCGAGTGCTGTCGCAGGTTCAAAACCCTCAATCTGCCATGAACAGTCATGAACAGTCATGAACAGTCATGAACAGTCATGAACAGTCGGGAAGGCGTTTTTCCTCGGCAAGTTTAATCGAGGATATTACGGGAGCTTACTTCAGCATTCGTCCAAAAAGTGCATATTAAAAATAATGCACTTAACGTGCATTATTTTTTTATTCTGTAGATGTCCCATGATGCAGCGTTGTGTGTTATCCACGTAAACATGAACGAGGAAGTAAAACAACGTAAAAAGCACGCACACACACACACACACACACAGGTCCAGCAACCAGCAACCTGACAATCTTCTCCTAAACTTAAACTAGAGTTTCCTGTGAAGCCAACATGACCTCATAGGGCGGGGCTACCTTTCGATTGACAGCTTGCTGCCGCTACCAGAGACATATCCCTTCACATCTCTGCTTCACTCCTCCGCATCCCATTCATTGGTTGTAAAGAAAACAACATGACGGCCAGAATCCAAGATGGCGACGACAAAATCACCAAACTCAAGGCTTCAAAACCGTCAGCCACAAACTGAAGGGTGACTACGTCCACCTGTTAATACAGTGTGTGGTGTCACACCGGCCACAGCATTCTGATGATGAGAACTGGTTTGTCTGATGTTGTATTGTCTCCTTCTCACACAGACAGGTGTTGTTGTTGCAAACATTACTGTGACTAATCGTAGATGATGTTGTCCCGGTTACGAGTCACGCATTCTTGCAAGTTTGGACCACCGGGTCTAACTTTATTGAGACAGGCCGACGCCTCTCACAGGGCTCCTTCCAAGCTGCGCTCTGATTGGTCCTCTGCGCTGTCGGCGGCATCTGTCAAAGCGGTTGTTAATGAAGAGGTCTGTGGGAGGAGAGACCTGCTTAGCGCTACAGCAAGGCTCCATATACATGTCAATCAAAGCACTTTCATCTTGAATGTTGTTTATTGTTTCTCACTTCGGAATTGAAGCACAGTCTTGCTCAGGAAATGGTTGATACATAAATGTACGTGACCCTGAATATGAAAGGTGATCCACAACAAAACTACGGAATAAAGCGGATCAACGGCCTCTCCGGGACCGGAGATGTTCATTTTGTTTTCATTTTCATTCTTAAGTGTGAAAAAAAAAACATTTACATACTCAGGGAAATATGTCTTTAGTTTTTGCTTTAACTTAAATGAGGATATATTACCCCTCTAGAAAAGCAGTTATTCCAAAACTCCATATTTCATTTTCTCAAAGGAAAAATAAATCCTTAATTCCAAGCAACACATTTCAATGTTTCAATGAGTCCAGCAAGGCCTTCACTAGATGCTCACCCTGTTGTGAGTCAGTGAGGAGGCATGTCTCCGTTCAGCTGATATCTGCTGTTGATGACTGACGTCTTCAGATGCTCTGCCGCTTCTTTTTCTTGCCTGTGATCTTCTTTACCGCTCTTCTTCCTCCTTTTCTTCCTTTTTTGTCTCTTCCACGTCTCCTTATCTGCACATCTCATCCGTCATTTGCTCCTTTTTGTTTTCCTTTTTGCTCTGCCTCCTCCCGCACCTCCCGCTCCGCCTCCACCTCCTCCACCTGTTTCTACCCCCTTCCCTCCCTCCCTTCCCTCCCTCCCTTCCCTCCCCTCCCCTCCCTCCCCTCCCTCCCTCCTGGATGAACCTGTAAACAGAGGCCACGTCCACTCAGTATAGACCCGCCCACACACCTCCTCCTGCTCCTCGCCCTCCTCCTGCCCTCTCTGGCACCCCCTTGACTTACTACTCCTCCTCCTCTGATCCCCCACCAGTGTCCCCCAGCCCGGGCGTTGCCCTCCCCTCTGCCCCCCGCGACCTGGTCCCTGTCCTAGTGTCCAGTCGATTTGTCCGACTCAGCTGGCGCCCCCCGGAGGAGAGCGGAGGAACCGTGCAGACCTACGGCATTTACTACTCCCAGGACGGCGTCGAGAGGTAAGATGGACATGTATTCTCTTTATTCGTTCAACCTGGAGGTCGGGAAAACCCGTGAACCCATGGACATCTGTGGTCTTTTCTTCTTGTGAGTGAATCAGTTATGCAGGTATTTGACCAAAGGCCAAAGAACTGGCCGTATTTCAAATCTGACCCGATGGTAGTAAAAGGTCAAAAGGCCGAGACCGCGACAGTCATAGGCCGGTGCCAGATTTTTGTAGTCTGACCCGATTACCATCTCATAGATGGTAATCGGAGCCAGAGGGAACTGGAAGTGCACAAATGCGTCATTCACCCTCAGGGGAACGTGAATGTGGGTACCAGAAATATCAATCTATTCAACTGTTCTGACATTTCTCTGAAAACCACAAATGTGAGCGTCTTGGTGGATCTCAAGGATCTTGATTGGGATCCATCCTCTGGGGAGCATGAATTGCTGGCTTCATGAAGTTTCATCAACATCCATCCGATAGTTGCTGAGATATTTCAGCGAAGGCCATCTGAAGAGCCGTATCGGTGGCCGTGTGAGCTGCAGGTCTGCTGGTGACTCGTGGAGGCACAAAGGACACACTAACCGAGTGTTAAAGACAACACTTCTTCCACTTGATCACAGCGCTGCTGCACAGGCAGCTCTGAGCGTTCAGCAGTAAAAGCTCTGGGTGACAAATTGGCGAGTCCCCCTCTGATGCTAAGCGGTAACCTCTGACAGTCGGGCTCCAGCTGAAGGCTTTCACACCCAGGCTTTTAAGCTTTGTTACCGCGGGGACGAATGGCCCGCGAGCGCTCCAGGCCTCCGAACGCCGGACAAAAAGAGCCACTGAAGATTCATCACGGGCCGAGAGACGGTGTCAGTCCTAATGACTTGCAGAAGGAACGGAGGCAGAGGTTTTTGTCAGCTCTAGTGACTTGGAGAAAGATACCGAGATTTTTCATCAGTGAGAACTTGCAGAAAACAAGCGTGAAGGGAGGGAGACTTAGAGGGAAAATAATGAAGGATTATAGGAGGGAGGGAGATGGCAGGGAGGGAGAGGACTTTTCATTTCTTTAGACCAAGAGAGAAAATGGAAAAAGAAAGGGAAGCAGAAAACATCAGACAGAGTTTTCACTCTCTATTTCGAGGCTTTTGGCCCTGCACGTCTTATCCAGACCTGTCATACTGCTTATTAGTTTCAGAATGATAGTGTACTCATAGACGCCAGCTTTTTATGTCCCAGATACTTACCAAGTCCAAGTCTATTAAAACAAGTTTTTTCTTTCATCTTCATATTAAAACCCTGCCGGTCTCTCCTCCGTCCACTGCACCAAACAATGTATGCCTACTTCCCATGATGACTGAATATAAGGAAGTTGATTTCCGGAGCTTTTGAACCACGTTTACAGGCGTCACCCAATCATGTTTTGTGGGATGGATATATTCAAAACCTGACTCTGCAATCCGAACCAAGACGGCAAACTTGATTACTCCTTTTGACCTTGACAAAGGCGGCGTGGATCAGATCCACTCCATCTGTTCTCTCCTTTCACAATAAAATCCCAACAGACAAACACTGCCCGACTGTCTACTAGAGAGAAATTCCCTCAGAGCGTTTCACGAAAAGGAAAGTCGATAAAATAGCCGGCAGTAACTAAGCTTTGCAATTGTTAGCTCGGACAGAAGGCGCTGCTCCGGGTCGGTGGGATGCCGGCAGCTGGTCCAAAGCCTTGATCGCCCCAGCAGGTTCAAGATCTGACCAGCCAATGAGATTCAGAGACATATGTATATATATATATATATATATATATATATTTATATATATACAGTACTGTGCAAAAGTTTTAGGCAGGTGTGAAAAAATGCTGTAAACTAAGAATGCTTTCAAAAATAGAAGTGCTAACAGTTTATTTTCATCAATTAAAAAAAAAAAAAAAGCACTTCTATTTTTGAAAGCATTCTTAGTTTACAGCATTTTTTCACACCTGCCTAAAACTTTTGCACAGTACTGTATATACGGAAAACACTGTATTCTGGGAATTATTTTATGGAATCTGGAAAAGTAGTGAACAGATCTCATAGGGCCCTACTTGTCGCTGACGTGCTTTGTCAGGGTGTGGTTCTGGACCCAATAGCAAAACCCTCGGAACACGGCAAAGTATAACAAAAAGGTGTATTTATTGTCTCTTAAGCAACTCAAAAAACACAAAAACTCAGGCCTTCAGGCCAAACTCCACAAAACGTAAATGCAATGTCCCTCAATGCAAACTTAAGTCCTCAGGGCCGCAGGCAATACTCATCCACACGTAGCTTGTGGCGTAGCGTAGCTCCAGGCGTAGCTCGTGGCGTAGCGTAGCTCCAGGCGTAGCTCGTGGCGTAGCGTAGCTCCAGGCGTAGCTCGTGGCGTAGCGTAGCTCCAGGCGTAGCTCCAGGCGTAGCTCGTGGCGTAGCGTAGCTCCAGGCGTAGCTCGTGGCGTAGCGTAGCTCCAGGCGTAGCTCCAGGCGTAGCTCGTGGCGTAGCGTAGCGTAGCGTAGCTCCAGGCGTAGCTCGTGGCGTGAAACCCTCTGGACAGGGGCACTTTCCGTAATCACCCGACAACGGGAGTCCGGGAGGAAGCTGGCTTTAACCCGCCGCTGATGAGCCGGGATGAGTTGCAGCTGCGGAGCGCTCTCCTCACACTGCCCCTCCTCTACCTGCACACCCACACCCTGGCCGCACCCAGGGTTGCTTTGGCACCCCCTGGCGATGGTGCCTTGCGGATCCTCACAGTACCCCCCCCTCAACGGACGCCTCCAGGCGTCCATGGCACCACCGGACCAGGGTGGGTGGATGGGGGTCCGGTAGGAGGGCCACAACACTCCTGACGACCACCGGCTCGCGGAGAGAGACCTGGAACACAGGAAAAAAGTCACTGGACCACCGAGCTCAGGGGAACGGGCCCCAGGCGGAGACTCGGGAGGCCGGGCCGGAGGACGGCCCCCAGGCGGAGACTCAGGAGGACGGGCCGGAGGACGGCCACCAGGCGGAGACTCAGGAGGACGGGCCGGAGGACGGCCACCAGGCGGAGACTCAGGAGGACGGCCACCAGGCGGAGACTCAGGAGGACGGGCCGGAGGACGGCCACCAGACGGAGACTCAGGAGGACGTGCCGGCGGACGGGACCAACCAACCCTAGACTCGGGACGGGACTGGACCGGACAGGACTCGTGACGGGACTTAACCGGACGGGACTTAACCGGACGGAACTTGGGACGGGACTTAACCGGACGGACCTCGGGACGGGACTTAACCGGACGGACCTCGGGACGGGACTTGGGACGGGACTTAACCGGACGGGGCTTGGGACGGGACTGGGGACGGGACTGGGGACGGGACTTGACCGGACGGGACTGGGGACGGGACTTGACCGGACCCGGAGGACCGGATATTGCCCGAACCTCGACGGGACTCATGGGACATGTGTCGGCCGGACCGCCGACGGGACTCGAGGGACATGTGTCGGCCGGACCGCCGACGGAACTCGAGGGACATGTGTCGGCCGGACCGCCGACAAGAATCACAGGATACAAGCCGGGCCGGACTGCCGGCAGGGCTTGGGGAACAGGTGGCGGCCGGACCACCGACGAGACAGGTGTCGGCCGGACCACCGCCGGGACTCGGGGAACAAGGGTCGACCGGACCACCGACGAGACAGGTGTCGGCCGGACCGCTGACGGGACTCTTGGGACTAGGATCGGCCGGGCCACCGACGAGACAGGTGTCGGCCGGACCGCCGATGGGGTTCGGGGAACAAGGGTCGGCCGGACCACCGACGAGACAGGTGTCGGCCGGACCGCCGATGAGACTCTTGGGACTAGGAGCGGCCGGGCCACCGACGAGACAGGTGTCGGCCGGACCGCCGATGGGGTTCGGGGAACAAGGGTCGGCCGGACCACCGACGAGACAGGTGTCGGCCGGACCGCCGATGAGACTCTTGAGACTAAGATCGGCCGGGCCACCGACGAGACAGGTGTCGGCCGGACCGCCGATGGGGTTCGGGGAACAAGGGTCGGCCGGACCACCGACGAGACAGGTGTCGGCCGGACCGCCGATGGGGTTCGGGGAACAAGGGTCGGCCGGACCACCGACGAGACAGGTGTCGGCCGGACCGCCGATGAAACTCTTGGGACTAGGATCGGCCGGGCCACCGACGAGACAGGTGTCGGCCGGACCGCCGATGGGGTTCGAGGGACAGTTGTCGGCCGGACCACCGACGAGACAGGTGTCGGCCGGACCGCCGATGGGACTGTTGGGGAAGCTGGGACCGGGACTAGCACCGTGGCGGGACACGAGACCGGGGATGAACGCGACACGGTGGCAGAAACTGGGCTCGGGGCTGGCAGCGGCACAGGGACAGAAACTGGGACCGGGGCTGAACGCGACACGGTGGCAAAAACTGGGCTCGGGGCTGGCAGCGGCACAGGAACTGGGACCGGGACTAGCAAAGGCACGGTGACGTAAACTCTGGGAGCTGGAGTCGGCCGGGACGCCGACAGGACACGTGGAGCAGGAGTCGGCCGGGGCGCCAACAGGACACGTGGAGCAGGAGTCGGCCGGGGAGCCGACAGGACACGTGGAGCAGGAGTCGGCCGGGGAGCCGACAGGACACGTGGAGCAGGAGTCGGCCGGGGAGCCGACAGGACACGTGGAGCTGGAGTCGGCCGTGGCGCCGACAGGACCCGAGGAGCAGGAGTCGGTGAAGGCGTCAACAGGACACGTGGAGCAGGAGTCGGTGACGGCGTCAACGGGATACAGGGAGCGGGCGTGACCGGCTTCCCCACAGCCGCAGCCTGCGCTGGGGGCCCCCTCCGCCGGCGACGACGGCCCGAGGCTCTGGCCTCCGGGTCAGAACCCCTAGCCCGTTGGAGGCACCGGGGCCCACCAAACGCCAGCCGGGCACCTGCCCAGGGATCCGGTTCGGGATCCTCATCCACATTGGGATCCTTGTATCTGGGATCCCGCACGTAGTCGACGTAACCAAAGCCATCACGAAGGTAGAACCGGGTGGGCTGCTCAACCACATTGGGATCCTTGTATCCGGGATCCCGCACGTAGTCCCGGGGCCCACCAAACGCCAGCCGGGGAAAGTGTTCCGCCAGGAACCGCGCCTCCGGACTGGAGTTCCACATAAGCCCGGGGGACACAAAAAAACAAAAAAGAAACAAAAAACGTGGTTTGCTGGGTCCTTGTATATGGTCGGGTGATTCTGTCAGGGTGTGGTTCTGGACCCAATAGCAAAACCCTCGGAACACGGCAAAGTATAACAAAAAGGTGTATTTATTGTCTCTTAAGCAACTCAAAAAACACAAAAACTCAGGCCTTCAGGCCAAACTCCACAAAACGTAAATGCAATGTCCCTCAATGCAAACTTAAGTCCTCAGGGCCGCAGGCAATACTCATCCACACGTAGCTTGTGGCGTAGCGTAGCTCCAGGCGTAGCTCGTGGCGTAGCGTAGCTCCAGGCGTAGCTCCAGGCGTAGCTCGTGGCGTAGCGTAGCTCCAGGCGTAGCTCGTGGCGTAGCGTAGCTCCAGGCGTAGCTCCAGGCGTAGCTCGTGGCGTAGCTCGTGGCGTAGCGTAGCGTAGCGTAGCGTAGCGTAGCGTAGCTCCAGGCGTAGCTCGTGGCGTGAAACCCTCTGGACAGGGGCACTTTCCGTAATAACCCGACAACGGGAGTCCGGGAGGAAACTGCCTTTAACCCACCGCTGATGAGCCGGGATGAGTTGCAGCTGCGGAGCGCTCTCCTCACACTGCCCCTCCTCTACCTGCACACACACACCCTGGCCGCACCCAGGGTTGCTTTGGCACCCCCTGGCGATGGTGCCTTGCGGATCCTCACATGCTTCACACATTAGCATATTAATGTGGTCGATATTTATTCTCATGTTGCTGATTTTGATCCACGACAAGTCACAAGTTTGTGCCGTGACCACGGAGATAGACAACGGTCAGGGGATTACTTTTATCCTGAAGAAAATGTCTAAACATGGCGACTTCTAAAGAGCATCCTTTTTCACGTGTTTCCACAAAGACATCCGTCAGAGGGCCACGTGGGGGGAGGAGAGGGGCCTGATCCTTCCTGAGAGGAGGAGAAGAAACACTCCAAGGGTCGAGAAGGACTCCGTCTGTGGGTTATTTGATTGCGAGTTGACTGAATGACCTCAGACTGAGGTCTGTGAAGGGCAGAGAGGACTCACACTGTGACAGACACAGACCCGCTGCTTAACTTGACTCTCGGCCGCTCTGCCTTTTTCACTCAGCAGCTCAGAGGGAAATATGGATTCAAAAACCCCGAGAACTGCACTCACCTTTTGCCTTTTCTTTGACATTTGTGACTCGGCTGCTGCTGCTGTAGCTGCAGATGATGATGATGACGATGATGACGATCATTATCTTGATATTGGCTGATTGGTTGCCCTTTCAGTGTATCTGTCCACCACTGGTCCAGAGGCATATCTTAACCTGGCATGCTGTGCTGTGGTCTTCACGGTCAGCAGGGGATCGTGGTCGTTTGAAATGTCCTTAAAGATCTCCGTCTAAACTTTCCCTCTCCAATCACAAAGGTCACTTTGAAAAGACGAGTGTAGCCACATCCGCTTCTTTAACCTTCTTGAAATGAGCAGCAGACATTGGCTTCGAACCTCCTTGTCAGCAGTAATTATGTTGTTGGATCATTTATTTATTCAGTTTTCATATGCTGCTCTTTTTAAATTAAGGATTGGTTCCAAATCGGGGAGCCGACCAGTGTTTGTGTCTCTGCTTCTCACCGGATAAAACCAAGAAGCTGCATGAGATCAATGTGAGATACAGAAGCCATCAAACTGCAATACAACTAGGATGAAGTTTACCATCAGTTTTATGAGAAGGATAAAAAAAAACTTTCGGTATTAAGTGTAAAAATCCTTCCAAAGATATTTCCCCCGTCAGCTTCCTTTACTGTGAAGTCTGCAGTGTGTTTGATGCCGCGGTGGCCGACATGCTAATCTTAGCAGCTGTCTCTTCAGTGATTTGGTGATTGGCTGAGGACTGAGAGGTTACAGATGTGTGGTAATCTGAGGATTAGCTGCAGTCACTGCGGGATTACACAGATTACACATGATTATGGCCCAGATTATCTCTAATGTTACAAAATATAACTGGAATCTCTTTTGAATACAGAGCTATTTGATCTTCTTAAAATAAATACAGAGTAAAAAGATATGGGATGATACACATTGTGTTATTCGAATGTCAGTCTGTATTCAATTTGCAGAGTGTGTGACGCTGTGTTTTCCGTCAGGGAGCGGTCAGTGAACGTGTCGGAGCCGGAGTCTCTGGAGCTGATGGTCTCCAACCTGAAGCCCGAGGAGAGCTACAGCTTCAGAGTCATCGCTTACAACGACGTGGGGCCGGGCGAGAGCTCCGCCCCCCTGAGGATCAGCACCAAACCAGACCGTATGACAGACACACATCTGAATCCATAATGTCTTCTTGTGTATGGTGTATGATGCTCATCTAGAGACCAGGAAGCAGAAACAGTTTACACAGGTCATCAGCAGCTCCTGCAGCTTCAACTGGGAGTCTGGGAAGTCTCTACATCTTCTGTCGCAAACTAAAAACACATCTTTTCCGACTATACCTTGAATAAAGGAAGTAGCACTTTAGTGGCACTGGAATTGGTAAAAAAATGTTTTATAAAAGCGTCAGCTAAATGTAATGTAATGGGCTAGTTGAACACTTTTAGGGACGATTTACAGGGACGGACTGGGAATGAAAACATGTCCCTGGCCCCAGAAAATCCTGAAATAAAGCCGTTGCTGCATTTACCTTAATCGCTGCCTTAATGCACCACATGACCCAAATCAGGCCTCCAGCAATGCTGCCTGACCAACAGGTGCATGCTGGATCTAGCTAACGTGCTAAAAGCAAAATTGCCTTCAATGAGGTGTGTGAGGCGTTTGAGACAATACTCTCTATCACAGTTATGAATGCAGAGCGTTCAGGAACCTGTTGACTCCTGCATGGCACCTCCATACCCCTCCTAGTAGGCTGATATTCACTTTTTCTTTTTTTACTGGGAGAAATCAAGCACTCCGATGAAAACAACACATGAATAAAATAGTTTTGACTTATTCATAATTTATTCATAATGGTCCTCCAGGCGGCGTAGTGATGGTAGATGTAGCAGTGGAGGGTGTAGAAGCCGTGGTGACCTCAGTGGCAGCAGCATCAGTATTTGGGGGGTGTGTGTGTGTGTGTGTGTGTGTGAGCCGTGTGGTTTCCGTGTGTCTCTACAGTCCAAGTTCCCAGCCGGGTGGAGTCCCTCCAGGCCGAGGCCCTGTCTCCCTCCTCGGTCCAGGTGAGCTGGGAGCCGCCCAGCCAACCGAACGGCCCCGTCCTGGGCTACAGGCTGCTGTGGACCGAGAGCCCGTCAGCCAAGGAGCAGGTCAGCGCCGCCACCGCCGGAGCTGAGCCGGTAAAAACCCTTTCCCTGACACTGACCCTCCTCTGTGTGTGTGTTCAGAGTGTGGAGGTGAGCGGACTCAACTACAAGATGGAGGGACTCAACAAGTTCACCGAGTACACAGTTCGGGTTTTGGCGATCAACCGCTACGGACCGGGCTCCTCCCCGGAGACCACCAGCGTCACCACCCAATCAGACGGTGAGCTCCACCTTACCTGTCACTGCTCACGAGGCGGCGGCCATGTTAATCAGTTAATGTGTTCATCACTTCTCACAGAATTATGGAAAGGCATTTGAATAAGAATGAACAACTTTCACAACTGGGACATTAACAGGATCAGAATATGTAGTTATATATATATATCAAGGGAAAACTAAAGATTACATTTACACTCCTCATGATGGCGTTATAATTTACCTCCAGTCAATACTCATATATATATATTTAGTATATTATAATGCTTCTACTGATCAGAGCTAGAACGCATCATATTGTAACTCAATCAGCTGTTGGCAGTACCCCAGATGGCCAAGACCAAACAAAACATATTGGTTACTTCCAGTTATTTAAAGCCATTCACACCACAGGAAATGGAAAACTATGTCTACATATTATAGCAGTTTGCAAAAAATAAATAAAAAATGCTCCAAAAATGCTAATGCCAATGGCAGATATGGCCCTGAGCAGAGTGTTGCAGTCAGACAGGTGGAGGAAAACCTGAAGAGGACCTGAAAGTACCGATGAAATGAGAACGAGTGAATGAATCCACGCAGTTTTCCTGAAGAGATCAATGCATTATTCAAACATGTGCAGAGCGTCTGAGGTAATGTGTAACGTGGCATTAGCATCTTTAGTCCCTGTATGTTATTGAAGTTCAGCTTGTTAAATATTCACACGGCCTTTCAAAGTAAAAGTCCTTAAGTTAAGGGTGCAGTGGAAACAAAAGGACTCATTAGTAACTCGAGCTTCTCCTGAAGATGAAAACATCAGATCTCTGTCTGCGACCTTCCTTTGGGTTAATTAATACATGAAACGGAAATGTCATATTTCCAGTCTTTTCCCCCGGAGCACTTAAAAGTCCGTTATCTCGCTGCGCCCTCTTCTTCTGACTCTAGAAGGAGCACCAACAGCTGTTTATCCTGATGAACCCACCTTCTAATAATCACAGTAGTGCATTCATTTACATTTTATTTGTGATGTTTTTCTCAAAATGAGGTTTACCTGTAGTCCAGCTGTGGGCTTGTACGTGTGAAGGGTTTTCAGCAGCACATGATATGTGATGTGAAGACGACGTGGATGTCATCTTGGATGTAAAAATGAAAAACAAGGCATGGAGAGGTTGAACATCATGCAATTCTGCTCCTGACGGGCACACGCGTGTCTTTTCAAAACAAACGTCTTCACAGGAATTTAGTTTACACAACTTTTATTAACTATTAAGGTTTATGACGAGCAGTGACTGGAGTTCCCAGGTTTCCAGACGGATAAACCCTCTCTGACTGGTCGTTTCACATGATGAAGTCATCATCAGACAGCCGCCGGGTTCTGAGATTGCGTTTCGGCCACTTCTTCAGGCCGGTCGTTCCCCCTCATGCGACCTAACCATGCTGATACGTGATTGGTCCCAGAGGAATACAAACTGAAATCAGAACCAACATATTTCCCGTTTGCGAACGGAAGGGCTCATTTGAATTGTGATTTCATGAATGTGTGCGTTCATTTTGATAGACCTCAGTTTTATGGATCACTCAGCCTGTGAAGAGCCATCTAGTTCACTGGTTGGATCCCACCTTTCCCTCCACCTACAAATAATGACACTCTGTACGAAGCATATGTGCAGTGTGCAAAATGGTCAATACTGAAAACTGCGATACGATATGGAGGCGTCCGTCCAGCTGCATTCACACCGTAGAAACGATCCGTAAACACACACACACACACACACACACTGATGCAGAGTGGCTGCATTGTGAATCTTCCGGCTGCGTCTTAATGATAACAATGACTCGTGTGGCTAATTGAATCCTCAGTAAAACTGACACACAGCAGCTGAATCAGCTGATAAGCTGCTGCCGGTTAATCAGGCGTCTGGTTGGACGGACGCGGGGCGCATGCAAACCAAAACAACCGCTTCGTTCTCCATTTTGAGCGCCTCTGATTCGCTGGACGGCAACATCAACTGTCCGCGGCCTCTTCGCTATCCTGCTCGTCCTCCTCTTCCTCCCATCTTTTGTCCTATTTTGTTCTCTTCTTCATCTTTTTTTTGCCTCCTACTCCTTTCTTTATCCGTTCAGAAACTTTTACTTTCCGCTCTTGTCTTCGTTGAGATTTTCTTCCTGCCTTTCCTCATCATTGTCTTTATCTTTCTTTTTGGACTTCTCAATCCTCCTTTTCATTTTTTTTCTGTTCTTCCTGTTTGCCTTCAACTCAAATGTATTTTTCTCTCCATCGTCATCTTCCTCCCGTTTTCTTCATCTTTGTTTTGTTTCCTTTTCCAGGACTGACTTCAGAACAGTGTGTGTGTGTGCAATGACACCTGTCATGCGCTCCGTGGTAATCTTGTTTTGCCGCGGCGCCCCAGTCAGATCTCGGAGGGGGCGAGCGCGTCGATCCGTCTGCCTCCTGTCGGCCACGATGTCATCATCAGGGTGATTGATTGACAGCGGTGATCTGACGGCAAACAGAGTCGGCCAAGCGCTCCGACAAGCACGCTGACACTAAAGAATGACGATAATGAGTTCAGGTCCAGAGTCCTCTGAGAGAAACATGCTCTTCTCAGATGAGTTTAGTTTAGCACACAGCCTGAATACAATGGAAGCTGTTAGCTTAGCTCAAATGAAAACATGCTCCAGCGACTCAGCAACAGTCTGATTCATGTATGACATCGATATTCATCCTGTGAGATTCAGTACGTCCCAAAATGTCAGATTGTTCCTTTAATTCCTGAGGTCCTGGTTAGCTTCTGAAATCTAAAGCAATCTCTCATTCAGTTTGTCTGATGAAAAAACTAACAAGTGAACATTATTTAAAAGAAGTTGGCATTCATAACAACACGTGTTATCAGACGTGAAACCCGTGTGCGATATACACCGACAGCATGTGGGACAAATGCCAGTAAAAGCAGCCAAAACAAAGCTTAGCATTGTGAAGTTGTCTGTATTATAATGTATATAGCACGTGGAGCCTCCATTGTTTTCCCTAACATTAGGAACACGTGTGGACACTTTAAAGACATTCAAACTTCAAAAGATAAAGATTCATGGAATGGTAGCTGTGTTATGTGCACAACATATTCCTGGAGCTCTCTTTGCTTCTAGCCATGAGATGAAGAACTCATATGACGACACGTCATCATTGATCCTCTGCGTCTGATAGCGACGCCCCGAGGCAGCTTAGAGACGCACCAGGTTTTGAACAAACCCTACACGGCAGCATCAGACCTCAGAGCTGCTGACGTAGTATGAACAGCAGGAAAAGGGCGGGTGGGAATGTTGGACGGATCCTACACTGACATTCAAACAGGAGACCTCTGTTCAAGTCCTGTATGAAACCACCGTTGACTTATCTTACAGGTGTGTATCTTGCTTACTTAAAGGTACAGTTTGTAATCTGATAGTTTTGTCAATGAATCATTGACATGCTCGTATGCAGCCTGTAACAGCTGGACGGGCTACCTGTCTGTCAACATTCCTGCCTGCTCGTATTCTGCTGCACTCATTGTGCGTCACCACGAGCTGCTAGCTTAACTGCTGTGAGTGATGACAACATCCATGATGATGATTTTGGGGAAGTGGCTCTGGAGGGAGAGCTGAAGAGGTGGGATGTCAGTGTTGCAAACTTCATCTAGTGACATCTGGAGATGGTGCTGCTTTCATGTGAACAGAGTTTGCAACACTGGACTGTTATTGTGTCTTGATTGGATGTTTTAATCTTGCATACTTTGCTAGTTTCTCAAAATGACTAACCCTAACCTGAACTAACCCCGTTACATAACAAACATAGATATTTTATGCGGTAAATGTACTTACTTGAACCCAAACCACATATTTTTCCTGAACCTATAACCGAGTAGTTTAGTTGCATGAGTAAACCTAAGAACAGAGTAAACCTAAGATCAGAGTAAACCTAAGAACAGAGTAAACCTAAGATCAGAGTAAACCTAAGATCAGAGTAAACCTAAGATCAGAGTAAACCTAAGATCAGAGTAAACCTAAGATCAGAGTAAACCTAAGAACAGAGTAAACCTAAGAACAGAGTAAACCTAAGAACAGAGTAAACCTAAGATCAGAGTAAACCTAAGATCAGAGTAAACCTAAGATCAGAGTAAACCTAAGATCAGAGTAAACCTAAGAACAGAGTAAACCTAAGAACAGAGTAAACCTAAGAACAGAGTAAACCTAAGAACAGAGTAAACCTAAGATCAGAGTAAACCTAAGATCAGAGTAAACCTAAGATCAGAGTAAACCTAAGATCAGAGTAAACCTAAGAACAGAGTAAACCTAAGAACAGAGTAAACCTAAGAACAGAGTAAACCTAAGATCAGAGTAAACCTAAGATCAGAGTAAACCTAAGATCAGAGTAAACCTAAGATCAGAGTAAACCTAAGATCAGAGTAAACCTAAGATCAGAGTAAACCTAAGATCAGAGTAAACCTAAGATCAGAGTAAACCTAAAAACAGAGTAAACCTAAAAACAGAGTAAACTTAAGATCAGAGTAAACCTAAAAACAGAGTAAACCTAAAAACAGAGTAAACCTAAAAACAGAGTAAACCTAAAAACAGAGTAAACTTAAGATCAGAGTAAACCTAAAAACAGAGTAAACTTAAGATCAGAGTAAACCTAAAAACAGAGTAAACCTAAGATCAGAGTAAACCTGCGTTGGAAGTGTATTTTGAGAAGAGATGAGCGTAACTATTTTACGTGTCCAGCTTCCTTCTTCATGAGTTGGCAGTGAGGATGTGTGGATTTGAACGATCACATTTTAGCAAACACAAAACTACAGCTCCAGTTAAAACGTCCTGTCAGCGTGAAGGTCACAGCCCGACTGCGTCCTCATCTAGACTCACAGAGTCAACCACCCAACACACCATCGACTAAGATTACACTCCAAATCTTTTTAATGTATTTATCAGCATTATAACAAATGTTGTAACCTTGTGTTTTCCTTCCTCACTCACAACCTGAAGGACATGCAGCCTTTTGGTTATTGTCATTGAGTGATGCGTTCACAAACATCAGCTGTGTTGATGTCTCTAAAGCACAGCTCACAGAGTTTTTACTTCTCAGATTGTTTTCTCTCAATGAGTTTTAGAAGCCTGAAGAAGTGAAATTATCCAGTTTACATGTTGTATATATGTCAACCTTATTTTCTAAAGTAACAAATGAAAACCTGGTGGTGAGGATACCTGAGCAGCTAGTTTTATCTAACCTGACATACATATTAACAGTTGTCTTTGTCCTTGCAGTACCCAGCGCTCCTCCCCAGAACATCACCTTAGAGGTCGTCCTGTCCAGGGTGAGTTTACGTCCATTCCCTCCCTCTCTTTGTCCACGTCTGTGTCGCCTCACCAAACTGATCCACTCATGGGGATATTAACAGTGAAAGATTGAAGCTTCATCTGCTGGAAACTGATACTTTAGGAACATCTGTCTAACATTTGAAGAAATACTTTTTGCAGGGTCGATCTGAGGCTTCTTTTTCCAACTGTTGCCTACATCAACCATTTAACATTGAAAACACATTGTGACACTGTGACACTGTCATCAGTCAACAGCTGCTCTCTGGTGATCTGGCCTCATTTCACTGATGGATGTGATCTACATCCATATATGTTCTACATATATGTTTACTGTCCAGCTGCTTCAGGTGAATAATGGGATGGAAAGTGGTGGAGGAATTGATAACACAATTTCATGGTCAAAAACATGCTGACCCCCATGCCCTCTGACGTGAGGGATAACTGGGTCATGTGTCCTGTGCCATGGTTATTACAATATGGTTAAGCACAGGATTTTATCATAGCAGATATGTGATTATATATATTCTCAAATATCAGTTTGTATGATATCTCTCTAAAAGATACTCCTCATTTTTTGTGCGTTTTCCGACAAAGGTCCGCAATCTGCGACAGAAATTACATAACTCATAGTCAAATATGAACACACAGACATAATGCATCCATTTTTAGATTCAGTCAGACCTCCATTTGGAAAAGACCTCCATAAATCATCAAAAACTCGCTCCGTATGCCTGAGAATAGTCATGTTTTAAGTTTTGTTTAAGGGACAGGAGTCTGGACATAGATGTGTGCATTGCAAACAGGACCTGCTTGGAGATAGTTTGGCAGGCTTTTAATGCTGCCAATTATCCCAAATGTACAAATATAGAATGAAAACAAAGTAGGGAGATGTTGTCTAGAGGCCCACAGTGAAAACCTTCACCGCATCAGAAGCTCAAAAGAAGAAAATGGAACATCTGGTTTCACAGCAGCCATTCAGATAGAAGACATGGAGTACATATGTCTACCATGTAGATATGGGAACAAACCAAAAGAGACAAACAAAGTACACCATGGGCCGCTGGGGGCAGTCAATAATAAACCTCCTTTTACTCTCTCTTCACTTGAATATTAATATACAGCAAACCACACTTTCAATGGCAGAGTGTGTTGTTTATTTTAGAAGACAACTTCATGTTTTTCATTCTAAAAACATTCCCATCATTGACGTCTCTCGACTGCATCGGGGTCATATCAGGGTACATTTATGTGCCAGCAATGCAAGTTAGCAATCTGTCCTTTTTACATAAACAGAGAGCTCCCTGTAATAATCCTGCTGGCCGTGCAGAATTTATGCTGATGATCCAGAGGAAATGAGGCTTCGAGATTTGCCAGAAGTATAAAGGTCTGCTGCTGTGCAGCAAACTATCTCACCGCCTTCACTTGGAATCTGTGTGAATCCGCTCGACTGTGTACAAAATCACTGGAAATCAATTAGTGTGTGATGGAGGTGTCGGGTCAGAGGATTACAATGATGACTGTGGGGGTTCCAGAAAGCATGCACCTTACATCTGCAGATCTGATCCTGCAGCGATGGTAGACGGTTCACATTCAACAAACAGGGTGGTTTAAACTACATTACAGAAAAGTGGAGGTAACCCACTTCGTCATTATATTCAACTTACTGATGATAATTTATCTAAAAATAAATAAATTGAAAAGCACTAATATCCTACATTGCCGTAATCTCAATGGTATTTGGTTGACAATATCATGATAGTTGATGTTATCCATGTCGCCCAGCCCGATCATCTCCAGTCTCCTTCCACCCTGAGTTTTGAGGAACTGATTTTCCACTTGAAAGCTTTGCAAGGTAAAAGAAGTCTGATCGACTGACCAATTCACACCACATGTGTCCATAGCTTCATGGTGTGGAGCGTCTTTTACTGGAAGACAAGCTCTGCTGACCAAGCTTCACTAACACTGTGACTGTGGCTCAGTGGTTAGCAAGTCGGTCTTTCAATCAGAAGGTCGGTGGTTCGATCCCCGGCTCCGGCAGTCTGCGTCGTTGTGTCCTTGAGCAAGACACTTAACCCTCATTGCTCACCGTTGCTGTGTCTACGGTCTACTGTATATCATGTAAGTCGCTTTGGATAAAAGCGTCAGCTAAATGAAATGTAATGTAATGTAATGTAACACTGGAACAAATACTCCGACCGGTCTGCCGATGGGATGCTTTAATGTCAATCAGCAGCAGGAGGCTGGGTTCCCATCAGCTGTCTCTATGCACAATACAGGGAAATGCCATCAGTAAACGTTAAAATGCTGTAAAGCTGATATCTACAAATGTGAACATGGTAAGATTAAAACTGAAACCCAAGAGATTCAGCACCTGCTTTGAATGTTATCAGCTAATTGAATGGGCATTATCAGGCCTCATAGATATTGGGTAGAAGGGCCCGATACGCCGACTAGAAGCTTCAGAAGAACTCGATGCTGCCGGCCTCTAGTGGCCGCACTGTTATGATGGAGCAAAGGAAGGAGCCAAGATGGCGACGGCCAAATTGTTGAACTCGAGGCTTCAAAACGTCAGTCCACAAACAAACGGGGTACGTCACCATGACTACGTCCATTTCTTATACATTACATTACATTTCATTTAGCTGACGCTTTTATCCAAAGCGACTTACAATAAGTGCATTCTACGGTTACAAACAAGAATCAGAACAACAAGAATCAAGAAGGTACAATTTCATCAAAAAGTTCAACTACAAAGTGCTATCAGTAAGAGCCATTCCAGTGCTACTATAGTGCTACTTCCTTTATTCAAGGTGTAGTCAGAAAAGATGTGTTTTTAGTTTGCGACGGAAGATGTAGAGACTTTCTGCTGTTCTGATGTCACTGGGGAGCTCATTCTAGGAAGGAAAAGTAGTTCCGTCTTGTCAGTGTTAATCTTCAGGTGGTGTGCGGACATCCATTGTGAAATGTCAGAGATTCGTGCTGCTACCTGTGTTTCTGATTGGGGAAACGAGAGGATCAGTTGGGTGTCGTCAGCATAGCGATGGTAGGAAAAGCCATGTGAGCGAATGACGGAGCCAAGAGAGTTGGTGTACAAAGAGAAGAGGAGATATATTTCTTATATACAGTCTCTGGCTGAATTTAAAGTTTTTTCCAATAACAACACACGTTTTACCTTTACGATGTGGTACGTACAGTTTGGCCAGTCTGAGGCTCTAGATTGTTAGCGATAGCCACTAATAACGGCAATTCAACGATAATAATCCAAATGGTTGCATTCAGTTCGAGGAGCTGAACACAAATGCTAGGCATATGACTTCAGACAGTCTCCAGCACCGCCAACATGGGTGCATGGTATAACTGTATTTGCACTGTATATAACACGTATCAATCCATCATATATTGTTTCCTGCAGAGATCTGATGGCACACTTCTCTCCGGAAACCAGGACATTTGTTTTTTAGCTGGTTTGAGAGAATGGAAACACAATAATCCTAACAGCACGGAGAGCACTTTGGGCTCCCCAATTTACACATTATTGTTTCCTGGCTCCACAAGCATTTGTTTATATTGCAAACACCAGCAACCAGCTCGTCACAAAAACCTTGTGTTTAGTTTTCTCTTTTCATCACCAAGTTATTTCATCCTCTTCTGAAAGCGGCCGCAGAGAACATGATGAATGTTTCCAGAGTTGCCTCATAATTTATGACCATAAAGAGGAGGTTCACCCTGCCTGTGGAGAGCTGACCTCATTTAGTTTCCGTCCACTTATTTTCCTGCATGTGATTGATACTCCTCTGCCGATCGGCTCCCGGGGAGGGGCCGATCAATCAGTGATGTCAGAGCTTGACATTTAAAAGCTCACGATACCAGCTTAAAAAAAGGCTTCCTCTTTTTTTGAAATGTTGGCTGATGAAAATAAAATAAAATGTTGATGAATGCTGAATACCAAACATTGTAAAGCAGTAGGTGGTGATAGTGCGTTTTCACAGCTCCACACCATTATTGCTATTTCAGTAAAGTTTAGAGTAATTGTGCAGCCCTGGTTCTGTTGCATCAGATGGGCAGAACTGCAGCGTCTACGTTGTTAAAGTCAAACCCAACCCTGTGAAAAGAAACTGAACTACTTTAGGTTCAGGCAGCAAAACTCTTTGGTTCGTTTAGGAAGACATTGTGGTTTGTTAAGTAAGTTGCATGACCGGCATTCATTCAAAAAGTGAATTTAAGGAATTCTGTAAAATTGAGAAAAAGGCCTAAGACCCCAGAGGGTTGAACACGTAAGTAATGTCACAAAACTAAGGTTACGTCGACTTCTGGTCTCACATGGGACACAGACAGCGGTCTCCTGGGTGAGAGTCCTGTGATTGTTTGACCCAACCAACCATCCCAACGTCCACCCGACATGCTGACACACTACATGTCACCTGACGTCCTCCTTTGCTCCCGTCATAACTATATGGCCAGTCGTCAGGAGAAAAGACACATCTCATGTTCGCCTGCACTCTTTGTGAGTCGTTACGATGGGGTCCATGTCATCATGGCCGACACCAGACTGGCCCTTTAAGAAGTCCATTCAGAGAGGACGGGGGATGGACTCACCCAGAAGACCAAAAGTCAATGTCGACCTATTTTACCTCACTTTTGTTCTGCAACGTACATATTTCACTACGTAGAATACATAACACGCCCATTTATTTCAACCCAATGATCCTCCTAAACTTCAGCTTCAGTAAACCGGGGCTTTGTCTCATTCGTCAGAGGACACATGAGAAATGAGCAATAACTTTTGGTCAGATGCGATATGAATCGTATGAGGATATGTTGAAATGCTGGTGATACTGCACGTAATATTTACTGAAAGTTATCAAGTATAAAGGCAAGTAGAGAAGTGCTCTTATCTGCAGCCATAGGACTGAAACTAATTGTGGAAAGGTTGCCTATTAAGTTAAATATATTACATTACATTATATATATATTTAAGCGTCAGAGCTCCGCAGCAGATTTTGTGCTTTTTAATTGAAAAATCTATTAAAAAAACAGCATGTGAACTCTTAACTGAACTCCTGCTGCCTCCTGTTCACAGCTTAATTGCTGAGCACGCGGTCAAGTAGCCTTTGTGTGTGTGTGTGTGTGTGTGTGTGTGTGTGTGTGTGTGTGTGTGTGTGTGTGTGTGTGTGTGTGTGTGTGTGTGTTCAGCCTCAGTCACTTTCCCTGCAGCTTGTTTCTGCTCACTTCAGGATTCCGCTGTCAAACCAACTTTTCAGACAAATCTGACATTTCCTCAACTTTCCTCCAGTCACTGAGGCGTTACTGTCAGTGTGTGTGTGTGTGTGTGTGTGTGTGTGTGTGTGTGTGTGTGTGTGTGTGTTTTGAATGCTCGGTTGAACACACAGCCAGAGTTTACAGTATGTCAGTATATCCAGTATTTTTTATCCAGAATTCCCCAGAGTCCAGCAGGGTCACCGCCCTTGAGTCCGGACCAGCAGCGTGCTGTGGACATCCAGCTCTCTGCAAAGCGTCGGCTCCTCCTGGAGTGTAGGACTAGCCTCATGAAGTGCTCCTGTTGGAGCGATTAAGCCTCCGGAGTCTCTGCAGGACTCAGATGCGTTCATCCCGGAGAACCTGGAGACTCATTCAAACATTAATTAAAAGAACCGGCAGGAACAGGGTCCCGCTGTTCATTGGGCTTCTGGGCGTGATGAAGACGGGTCGACAGAGTCCATTGTGAAAACTCTCAGTTAATATCTGTCTGTAGGTCATAATTCATTCTGGTCATTCATTCTCTTTTCGTATAGACATATTTTTCCCATTCACATTCAAGTTGTTTCACTACCAACAAGAAATTTCAAGACTTTTGAAGGATCCTGAAACGCTGGGTCGAGGTGTCGCATCGATGTCCAGGTCCAGAACCGATGGAGGCAGCAGAGCATGGCTGCCTCATCCACTCCAACGTGTCGACACAAACCCAGATATGGTTTGCAGGGCCGACCCCGCTGAGCCACAGTCGCCCCAGGCAACTAATGTAGAAATAGCAGTTCTTTGACATCCACTGTTACAAAAAGGGTTTTCGGACTCAGTTATTTAAAAGTTGTTCCTCTCTGGTCTCAAAGGGCATTCAGGCGAAAGGGAGCGACAGGACAGAACATCTTCTGGCGCTTTTGGACCTTGCAGTATAACACAGTTTCACCGGCTGCAGTTATTTTAGGATCGTTTCTGATCCATGAAGACGAGAGCGGTGGTGTCTCGGGGAAAGAAGAAGGTATCTGAACACGCTCATCCATCCATCGGTTCCTTCACTCATCACAGCGTGACCAGATGTTCTCTCGGCGTCACGCACCTGTGATGATGTCACTCAGCAGCAGATGATTGCGGTTAATCATCTCGGATTCCCTCGCTCTGATGTTTTGGCGACTAGATCGTCGTTGCGGTAACGGGATGATTACACCCTCGGAAACTAAAGAAAAAAACTGATACGAAATGTGATGATTGTTGTCACACAGGCTCCGTTTCACCCTCATCCCCTCCTCTCAATCAAGCATCACTCCAACTTCACCTGCAGCTCCGCCCACCTCATCAGGAGCACATCTTCTAATTAGTCAGAACGGTAAACAGCCGGGCTCTGATTGGACCAGGGAGGGTCCCGTGATCAGCAAGTCACGGGTTTAAACTCGAAACACATTCTTTATTTTTTTACCCCTCTGGAATATTTTTGGAATGTTCCGGATGTTTTCTGTCAGAATTCTGAGATAGATATTAATTTATACTAAAGTATTGTTTATTTTAAATTCAAAGACAACAACTCCCATGATGCTTGCTGTCTCTGGGGGTTTTCCAGCAGGACGGAAAGAAAGAGCTTTTTCCTGCATGTATAAATTGCAAATAACACATTATGATGAAACTGGTTTTCCTGCTTTCCATAAAAATGTCCATCCAAGAATAAATTTGAATTCCATGAAAAAAAAATTATGCATCTACTTTAAGTGACATTCACAGGATTCAGAAATAATGTCAGGGACATGTTTTCCATCCCCAGTGGAAATTACGCCCTTGAGTGATCTATATATTTATGCAAGATTGTAACCATGGTAACAATTGCCACACATCAGTATGGATGCAGGTATTTCTCTGATACAGAAAGAAAGACATTTAAGACAGAGGGCTGTTGTGTATAGAGCTGGAAAGGTTAGTTGATTCATAGATTTGTGTACAGAAAATCAAATCAATAACATAACCATGAAAAAATGGAAGTGAACATAGTCATAGCGATGTCACCCATTGGTTGGTGGACTGATGTTTTGAAGCCTTGAGTTTGACAAGTTGGCTGTCGCCATCTTGGATTACGTCCATCGCCATTTTTAATTTTTGCAAACAGTGAACAGAAGTTTCCATATTTTGAATGCGGAAAAGTGATGTAGAGATGTGGTATATGGCTCTGATAATGACCTGTCAATCACAGTAAGCCCACCCTAAAGCGTCCCCTACTTTATGGTCTGTTTGACTCTAAATGAGCATAATCTACTAAATGAACATCATGCTGTATTGAAGAAGACTTGAAACTAGAGATTGAGACATAAACTCATGTTTACAATGTTTACTGAGGGAATACATCAAGAGAGAAGTAGAGTCATTTATATAGACTTCTATACAACCAGAGGAGTCGCCCCCTGGTGGTCAGGAGAGAGAATGCAGCTTTAACACATGAAGCATAGACTTCTATACAACCAGAGTAGTCGCCCCCTGGTGGTCAGGAGAGAGAATGCAGCTTTAAGACATGAAGCATAGACTTCTATACAACCAGAGGAGTCGCCCCCTGGTGGTCAGGAGAGAGAATGCAGCTTTAACACATGAAGCATAGACTTCTATACAACCAGAGGAGTCGCCCCCTGGTGGTCAGGAGAGAGAATGCAGCTTTAACACATGAAGCATAGACTTCTATACAACCAGAGGAGTCGCCCCCTGGTGGTCAGGAGAGAGAATGCAGCTTTAACACATGAAGCATAGACTTCTATACAACCAGAGGAGTCGCCCCCAGGTGGTCAGGAGAGAGAATCCACATTTTAAGACATGAAGCATAGACTTCTATACAACCAGAGGAGTCGCCCCCTGGTGGTCAGGAGAGAGAATGCAGCTTTAACACATGAAGCATAGACTTCTATACAACCAGAGGAGTCGCCCCCTGGTGGTCAGGAGAGAGAATGCAGCTTTAACACATGAAGCATAGACTTCTATACAACCAGAGGAGTCGCCCCCTGGTGGTCAGGAGAGAGAATGCAGCTTTAACACATGAAGCATAGACTTCTATACAACCAGAGGAGTCGCCCCCAGGTGGTCAGGAGAGAGAATCCACATTTTAAGACACTTCTGCATTGGCTTCATTCGGCAGAACCGGTCTCAAATACCAGTTTTGCAATGGTGGACAAAACAAGACATCTTAAGAGTTTTGATTGTCAGTTTTCAAGTGTAAAGACATTTTATATGGTATTTAACTGATTTATCAATAATGACAATGTGTCTTTTAGCCTTTGTTGTATATAACTTGTTTACAGATAAACACACACACACACACACACACACACACACACACACACACACACACACACACAGCATGGTGCAGTATGGTGTTGCATGTTGTATTGGAGAGCAAATAAAGACAATCTGCCCTCCATGTGATTGCTCCTTTTACCCAGAGGACATTAACACACACACACACACACACACACACACACATGCACGCACACATGATGTGATTGGAGTTCTCACCCAGAGGACATGAACAAACAATCACAGATTGAATTCAGGGAGTGTTTACTCACCTGGCCTGTGTGTGTGTGTGTGTGTGTGTGTGTGTGTGTGTGTGTGTGTGTGTGTGTGTGTGTGTGTGTGTGTGTGTGTGTGTGTGTGTGTGAGGTCACAGGGTGGATGAGGTGCTCTGTATGCAGCTCTCACACTACAGCTCAGCATACAGAAACCAAAGAGAAACCCGCTGAATGAATTCCAGATTCAGTTCAAAGTTTTTATTTTTTGTGTTTTTTCAGCCATGGATCGGACAAAACGCTCAGCAATACAAATAGTCAGCTGGAAATACAATAACTCTGACTGTACATTTTGAAACACGCCAGCAACTAAGGAGTTTTGTCTGGAATAGGCCCAGCATGAAGTCTGAGAGTTGGTCTCAAGTTATCAGGACTTAAATCTATAGAGGTATGTTGGCACAAGTAAGATTTCTACTTTAGTCAGACTCTGATAAATGGGATACCGACTCGACATCAAGGAATACACACACTTTTGTACATCTTCATTACGTCTGCCTCAGACGTCTCTGTTGATTTGCTTATAATCAGCGCTCATCATCATCAGCGTTATCTTCATCGGCGTTCTGCAGACCTCCCTGCATTTCCCCTCTGCTCGATTTAAACAGACGGACGCCATCAGCCCGTTTGAAGGCGTGAACAAGGCCGCGGCTTCTCTCGCCCCGTTGCATTACGACTCGATCCGAATACAAAGCAGCCGCAGGAGGGAACGCTGCTGCCGACATTTTCTGCTTCACTCAGAACGGAGAAAATAACAGAGAATGATTCAGTGTTCAGCCTGAAGCCACTTCACCTCTAATTTACACACGGAAAGGTGGTTCATCTGAAAGCGCCTTAATTGATCCATAGAGCCTATTTAGCTCAGTGAGAGCTGTAAAGAGATGAAACTCAACAACTCTGTTCAGCCAGTGGGATGAGTGTGTACATGGCAGTAATGGCAGTATTAAAGGCAGTGCTAGTGTTAGCAGCTGCAGTTACTGCAGTACAGCAGCAGTAATAGGAGTATCAGTAGTAGAAGCAGTAATATACGAAGCAGTAGACAGTATCATGATGACTGAATAAGATAATGTGATGCTATATGTATTTACAGTGATATCATTGATAGCAACAGTCTAATGACTCCCAGTGAGGACTGTGTGGTGATGGCATGGTCCTTCATGGTTGGTCGGCCTCTTTGCGTCCCGCTGGGACTCGTTCCAACATGAATTTAACTTCTGTGTCGTTTCCATGGAGACCTCACATCCAACTGTGGCCCGTCAAAGTGTCTAATTAGTTAATGAAGCGCGTGGTGACGTTCGGCTGGAGAGAGTGTACGGAGGAATTTGGCCGGCACACACGTTTATTCAATTTGTCCCTTTCTTTTTCTCTCCCACCCACACACACACACCCTCAGCCCCCCACCACCCCACCCCTCAGCCCCCCCGCCCCCCACCACCCCTCTCAGTAATCAGTTCTGCTGTAATCAATTAGCAGGATGAGGAGCAGCAGAGGGAACAGGTGCAGCTAAATGTTAATGAATTCCTCCGTGGCTGTTGTCACAGTAACACTGGCTGAATATTTAAACTGCTCGTTGGCCCGATGACTTACACCACAGCTGATGGAGGGATACACACACCATCACTCTGAGTGTGTGTGTGTGTGTGTGTGTGTTAATGTGACACAAATAAGGGATGTGTGAATGTGTGTGATACACTCGGCACATGTGTAAGTGGCCGCCTGCTTCTGAGCTGAGCGTGTTTTGTATATAATGACGATCCACTTCAATTTGTGCTGTTAGTGAAAATTGTACCACAACAACAGGCATGCTGGTTTCTGATTGGCTGGCAGGCATGGATGTTTTATAGTTGACCTGCAGAGGGTTTCTTTATGTAAACAAACTGTTTTGTTCGTATTCACTCTTTGTCACCAGAAATGTGTTGTGTGTGTCCTTGAGGCCTAATAAATACATTTCCATCCTCATAGAACATTTGCAGAGCCAATTACAGACACAGTGTATTTGAAACCAGCCTGCTTGCGTCTTCTTGGCCTTTTTTTGACACATCGGTACTTTTCGTGGTGCATTACTGCCGCCTGTCAATCAGCGCAGTGGTGTGAAACATGTTTTTCGTAATGTTATTTACCCCAGTGTGCATGGGCGTCCTGTATCCTGTATGTATACTGTATGTATACTGTATGTATCCTGTATGTATCCTGTATGTATCCTGTATGTATACTGTATGTATACTGTATGTATCCTGTATGTATCCTGTATGTATACTGTATGTATCCTGTATGTATACTGTATGTATACTGTATGTATCCTGTATGTATCCTGTATGTATCCTGTATGTATACTGTATGTATACTGTATGTATCCTGTATGTATACTGTATGTATCCTGTATGTATCCTGCATGTATACTGTATGTATACTGTATGTATCCTGTATGTATACTGTATGTATACTGTATGTATCCTTTATGTATACTGTATGTATACTGTATGTATCCTGTATGTATACTGTATGTATACTGTATGTATACTGTATGTATCCTGTATGTATACTGTATGTATACTGTATGTATACCGTATGTATACCGTATGTATCCTGTATGTATACCGTATGTATACCGTATGTATACTGTATGTATACCGTATGTATACTGTATGTATCCTGTATGTATACTGTATGTATACTGTATGTATAATGCATGTATCCTGCATGTATCCTGTATGTATCCTGCATGTATCCTGTATGTATCCTGTATGTATCCTGCATGTATACTGTATGTATACTGTATGTATCCTGTATGTATCCTGCATGTATCCTGCATGTATACTGCATGTATACTGTATGTATACTGTATGTATACTGTATGTATCCTGCATGTATCCTGCATGTATACTGTATCCTGCATGTATCCTGCATGTATACTGTATGTATCCTGTATGTATACTGTATGTATCCTGCATGTATCCTGCATGTATACTGTATGTATCCTGCATGTATACTGTATATATCCTGCATGTATACTGTATGTATCCTGTATGTATCCTGTATGTATACTGTATGTATCCTGCATGTATACTGTATGTATCCTGTATGTATACTGTATGTATACTGTATGTATCCTGTATGTATACTGTATGTATACTGCATGTATACTGTATGTATCCTGCATGTATACTGTATGTATCCTGTATGTATACTGTATGTATCCTGCATGTATACTGTATATATACTGTATGTATCCTGTATGTATACTGTATGTATCCTGCATGTATCCTGCATGTATACTGTATGTATCCTGCATGTATACTGTATATATACTGTATGTCACAAAAGGTAACGCATTACAAGCTCTGCCAATGTCTTTTGACAGTATACACTTCCTGTCTCCTAAGAGGGCGTGGTCTGGCTAAACTGCTGACCTGCCACACACATGGGTAAATGTGGTTCAGTGGTGAGCGGGGTCGTCCTTTAATCAGATGATCGGCGGTTCGATCTCCGGCTCCGCTAACCCATGTTGATGTGTTCTTGAGCAAGACGCTTTATTTTGCTTCTGTAGCTGTTTAAGGTGTATGAATGTTAGTTACTCCTGTCATTATCATTATATACAATGATATTGTACTGTAAAAAAAGTTATTTTGGAGTCACATGATTGTCAACTCTGACCGTGGCCACCTAATTTGGACCATGACTCATACATACACTACTAGAGATTAGATTAGAGTATGATTATTGTTTATTTAATACGCTGCCTGATTTTGTTATATATTTTGTTATATACACAACCAGCAGGAGAAGCTTAATAAGCGGCAATCCACAATTAGGCAAAACAGAGAGAGGTGGATCGAATCTTTCTTCTACTCCAATTCATTAATCTTCACTAATGTCCATCTAACATACACGCACGCACACCTACACACACACACACGCACACACAACCACGTACAGGGTCATACTGAGTATATCAGCAGAATGGTTGATGGCAGCTGCCTCACAGAGCAGAGCACACTGGGGGCAGAGCAAACATCTGTTGTGTTGTGATTGAGTGAGTGTGTGTGTGTGTGTGTGTGTGTGTGTGTCAGAGGTGGGTTGTTAACATGCAAATAAAGCAATTAAAATGCATGCAACACACACACACACACACACAAACAAATACACACATACACGTACAGACAGTATATCTGTGACTTACCGCAGCCTTTTACTGGACAGATTGACTGGAGGCAGAAAGACGAGCTGCTGATGGCTGGGGTCAGCTTCACAGTCACGTCTCACACCTTGTTGTGATGAAAACAAACATAATGCTGCGTTCAGATCTTAGCGCTGTTACCTTGTGATAACAGGTGCTAGACATTTGAAACCCACACGTATGCTACGTATATCGCACGTATCATTGTAAACATCATGCTCCAGACTTTTCCAAGATCAATTGACGAGGGTTGCTCTTTTATTTATAGTGTCATATTGAAATATTTAAGATATTTAAGATTCTCTTTCTCTCATCGTCTGCGTGTCTATAATGTGCATAGTTATGACTTCAGGACCCAGCATCTAGCAGATAGCCAGCTCCTAAGCTCTCCGGGAGTCACCCCACCTTTTAATAAATATGAATACAAACATAAATTAAATGACCACGAACAAGCACAAAACTACAAAGAGATACACAATAACCACATAGAGAAACAAAATAACTACAAAGACATGCACAACAACTACAGAGAGACTCAAAATGACCACAAAGAGACACAACAACAAAGAGACTCAAATAGACCACAAAGAGACACAAAACAACAACAAAGTGATAACAAAAGAGACATTAAACTGCTACAATGCACAATGACTGCAAAGATACACAACTTCAAAGGGAAGCATATCAAACACAAATGAAGCATCTGTGTTTTGTGTCCTTCCGCCCCATGCAGGGGGGGTCCATTGTCTCCTAGTCGGTCCATGTTGTGGGTCTGTCCATGTTGTGGGTCTGTCCATGTGCAGGACGCTTGCTCTGAATGCTTTCTGTCCTCATTGTCTTTCAGAGCATCAAGGTGTCATGGCAGCCGCCTCCGCGAAGCGCCCAGAATGGTCTAATCTCCGCCTACAAGATCAAATATCGGAAGACTGGTCGGCGTGGAGACCAAGAGGCCATCGAACCCAACAACTTCTGGTTCCTGTTCACAGGTGGGGTTCATATATAACGATGGAGAAACTGGACGAAATAACAATTTCAAGTTATGCAAAAAAAATGAAAATGCTCCCACTCTTATTTCTCAGAAACCTGCCAATTTACAAAAGGAACTGTTCACGGAATAGGACGAGCTTTTTGTTTGTTTTCCAGACAATGACAGGCATCGTGCTCCGTGCCTCTTTGAGCTGAACCTTTGTTCTTTTTGCTCGCTTCAAAAGCTGAACGAGCAGCTGTTGGCTACATTGTTCGTCATTCCCAGTAAATATCACAAAATCTCTGTTGAAAAAGTACAGCCGTCAACTCACCATGGTTCAATGACACCATGTAACGCAGCGCTTGTTGTATATATATAAATCAATTTCTGTAATTATCCATTTTAATAATATATATGGATAATTACAGGAATTGATTTATTTCCCCCCAAACAGTGGATTTCTGTCATCTTGTGTCTGTTTTCTCTCTTTTTTTCTTTTATCAGTAGTACGTTTTTTTTTCTTCTTTGGAAGAAAACTGCATTTCCATGAGTTTAAATCTGCACGTGTGTGTGTGTGTGTGTGTGTGTGTGTGTGTGTGTGTGTGTGTGTGTCTAAGTCCACATTTAAACTGCCACCAGCTATTATTTCAATTTGAGGTTTGTAGGATTTGAATGAAACTGATCTCCCTTTTCATTATTTTCCACTGATGATTATCTTCATCTGTCTGTCCGCGCAGAAACTCATTCCCCAGTGGCAGGTGTGTGTGTGTGTGTGTGTGTGTGTGTGTGTTGAATCTGATCTGCCCGCTGCAAGACTGGCTTTTAGAAATAATCACTGCTTTTCACTGTCTTAGAATAATAAACTGAATTTCAATAAATAGCATGACAAACTGCTGAGGAGACAGGTGTAGTAACATATCCAATTAAACATGTCTGTTTGTTTGCCTTCAAGCTTGTTAATTAAGCACAAACACTAGAACGCGATGTTTGTGGGTTCAGCAAGGAGACACTTAATTCCCCTGATCCACATTGTTTGTACAAATCAGACAGCATCCAATCACGTTGCAGGAGAGATCCATGAAGAACTAACAGGAGCCAGGAAGATGGTCCAGGTGCGATGAATAGCCACACCTGTACGTAACGGTGGTGCGCTGTTCTGACATTCTTTGTAGGAACCTTGTTAAACGTGTGCCTTAGGACAATGGTGCCTCATTATATAGAGAGTTATAGAGATGGTTCTGCAATTTTTTTTTATGTAACACATGGGTATATATATATATATATATATATATAAGTGCTTTAAAAAGGTGAATTTAATAAATTATGTAAAATCGAGAAAAATGCCCAAGACCCTGGAAGTGTTAAAGCGACACAGATGGAAAATGGCAATTCTTCTTTTCAAGACCTGGTGGAGCAGGAAGAAGAGTTGATCTGCAAACAGATGATTCAGGGTGTGTCTATGTCCATGGATGGCTGGGACACACACACACACACACTCATAAACACAGACAGATTTTTCATCTGTAGACATGAATAATCCCATTGTTTTTTTAACATGTATCTTTTGATGTCTTTTAGATATCACTTTCAAAGAAAACAGTTAAATACGTTTTTCTTATATGAGATGAGTTACAAACACCTTTCCTTACTTTAGAAGTCTTGACTTTTCCACCCTGACCTGAAACTCGCCGTCTTGACTAGAGACCTGCCTGTCGTATCTCTGGACGTCCCCATCTTGACTTGGGACTTGCTTGCAAACCTGCAAAACAATAGCTAGGTCCCATCTCTGCCCCAAACTGATCCAGAATCTGAAAGTGAACTGACTGCTGAATGCTTTATCTCATCTCTTGTGTAATCTCCAGTTCACGGTGAGTGCAACCATGAAAGAATTGTAAGCTCTGTGATTAATTGGATGTTCATTTCTGAAACCCACTGAGGGAGTCGTAGCTCCCCTCTGCAGTTTCCATGTCCACAGGCTTTGACATTCCTTTTTTCTTCTTCTCATAACACATATTTTGCATTAATAAAACAGCCAAAAGAGTTGCATGTCCATCTAAGCCTTAAAGTGCTCCGATTGTCAGTCACTCGTCAGTGTTATTGAGGCCTTGTCCACACCAACACAGCTTTTTTTTGTTTAATGCATCTTCTTCTATGCGTTTTGAGCTTTCATCACCACACAAACAACGTTTCTGGATCCTGAAAACTGAACTTTTGTAAAACTTTGGCCACGGTGAAGATTTTCATGAATGTGAAAACTGAGTTTGTGTCTCGTGAAGTCAGACTGGGCCTCGTTATCTCCTTTGTGAGGCGACATGCCATGCAACTCTGCCATGAATGTTTGGGGGCGTGGACCTTCATTTAACGCTGCTCTTCCTCTATTCAGAGAAAGAAAGTGCATGAACCTTTGAAACCTGAAACATCTTCCAACAGTGCAACTCATCTCCGCTCAGTCACAGCTGTGAATTAAGATATCCACCTAAATGTATCTCTCTCTCTCTCTCTCTCTCTCTCTCTCTCTCTCTCCCCCTCTCTCTCTCTCTCTCCAGGTCTAGAGAAGGGCAGTCAGTACAGTTTCCAGGTGGCAGCCATGACAGCTAATGGAACCGGTCCGGCCAGCGACTGGTACAGCGCTGAGACGCCGGAGAACGACCTGGATGGTGAGAACAGAGATGGAGAGAGAGAGAGTAAAGAGTTTAAAGCAGCGATCTGTACAACAGCATGTAAATACTTCCACTGTCCCGACACACACATGAATATTTAACTACCTAAGACGGATAGATGGAGGGAAGATTGACCTCAGGGGAGGAGGGAGGAAGGAGGAGGGAGGAGGGAGGAGGGAGGAGGGAGGAGGGAGGAGGGAGGAAGGAGGAGGGAGGAGGGAGGGGCCGGTGGGATGATATGGTCGGAAGGAAAAGGGCGAGGTGAAGGATAAATAAAAGGAAAGGAAAGGTATTTCACAGGACCATAAAAATCATTAAACATAATAGCAGACACTATTTCCACACAGCTGATGTAAAAGGAACACATAAAGAACAACATAAAGAATCTATTTATTTTCAGGTGGAGTAAGTGTGTATTAGTGTATTTGAAATATGTATAACTTCTCCTTTCAGCACCATGAGTGGAGCCACTGTAGAGCAATAGAGTAAACGCAGTTGTAACAATATCACATTTTTATTTTTATTCAATCATTTCAGTTCATTAAATGATTAGAATGCTAAATAGAGGAAGTTAAGGAATATGTTTTTATTATAGGACTGTATAATTATAGTTAAAAGAACTCATACATATTTAATAAGCCATCATGAAGCATTTTATAATTACTTAAAAGGTCATGCATCATAATTGCTGGTCACTCACGGACTTTTTATATATATATAAATAAAATGTTGGGAACCTGATTTATATATATATATATATTGATGCATTTGTGTGTGTGTGTATTGATGTTCTTGCATAGATTTAATAATGTTTTTACTTTACTTAATTACACATATACACATTATAATGTATTCAAACAGTAATTATAATACATTAGGAAAATAGTATAATGCCTTACAACAATGGGATGTATAAAACAAAAATGTGAGTGACTGAGCAGCAATTCTGAAGTAAAATCTTACATATAAGCCTTATAAAATGACCTTATAAAACACTTTATAATATCTTATAATTATTGTTTAAAGCATTATGAATACTCAAGATACATGAATGACTGGAGAGCGAGAGAGAAAACCACCCAACGGATAATTGGTTAATTAGAAAAGTTGACCTCAGGCTGAATCTCAGGAGGAGGATGTCCTAGTCAGCAGGAAGCAGATGAGATGAAAAAACAAAAACACATCCATGCTAACTGTGTTTCCAGGCCGGGACAGAGGGAGACGCAAATCCTGTTTCAATGGATTATCACTCAATGAAGTGATATGAAGCGTCTCCCCCCCGAGGAGAGAGAGCCCGCTAATCTGATCCAATCTGATGCTGAAATAACACAAAGTGTCAGGGCCTATTAGGGCTTAATACACAGCTAACAGGGTTAGCATCCGTAAGCCACGGCCGACCTGAGTACCTGCAGCAGGGTGAGCTTCAGCGCTGCCGGAGGTCAGCCGGCTCGACAGAGACGCTGAGGTCTGACGCTTCATTGTGTGTGTTTGTGCAGAGAGCCAGGTTCCCGACCAGCCCAGCTCCCTGCACGTCAGGCCGCTGCCCAACAGCATCATCATGTCCTGGACTCCGCCCCTCAGCCCAAACATCCTGGTTCGAGGCTACATCATCGGCTACGGAGTGGGAAGCCCCTACGCCGAGACGGTCCGAGTGGACAGCAAACAGAGATACTACTCCATCGAAAACCTGGGTGAGGACGGGGTGGGGGGTGACGGGGGGAACAGACACAGTGGTGCTAAGCTAGGGGGAACCGCTAACCCGGCTCCATCAACAGAAACAGAAACGCTCAGACAACAACGTTTTTCTTTATAGAAACATTTAAATGCCATAAACAGGTCAAAAAAACGAAAATATTGATAACCTGAATCCTGGTTTTTTTCTACGTTTTCCTACGAAAGTTCAGCAACAGCAATTGATTTCTGCTCATCATCCTCTGTCTTCATCTACGGGTATCTACCAGATACAGCAATTTAATCTGAGTTGTTGCCAGAGACACCTGCAGAGAGGAAATAGTATGAGCTGAAGTTGAATCACGTTTTCATGCATACTGTCTGTTCAGCACTGAAATTAAACCTGATTCCATGAATTCACGTTTCCAATGTACTTATCAACACCAAATATTTCATATTTCCACCAGCCGTTAATCCAGCTGCTCCTGCAGACAAAGTGCCAATATTGACTCAGCGGCTCCCCGTTCCAGTAATTCATTGTGATGATGAAATCCCCATTTAATTACCATCAATAATTCAAAGAAATGCAATAAGAAAGCAGCTTGAGGAGGAAATCTAATTGTGAAGGGAGAGAAAACATCCTCCCTAGCGACCACAACAAGCAATCTGCATGCCAAAGAAGACAATAACAAATAGGGGGAATTTTCATACGCAGATGAAATTTCCCGTCTCGGGTCTCATAATGGCGGAGTAATGGAAAAATAAAATCCGGCCGCCGTGTTGCACGCATTCACGGGAGCGAGCGCACGCATGTACACCAGATTTATAATTCATGGCGATCATTAATTCACGCGGCGAGGCGTCTGGGGAGTGCCGCGGCCGCGATGGTTTAACACAGGGGTGTCAAACTCATTTTCACCGCGGGCCACTTCAGCATCATGGTCGCCCTCAAAGGGCCGGTTGTAACTGTAACACTATAAATGTAACTACTACCAAGCATATTGTTAAATAACTGTCTTTGTATTGTTTATTCAAGTGTAACAATATTGTAAATGCATTTATATACATGTGTATATATATATATATATATATAAACCCACATTATTCTATCAAAGATCAAACTTAAAACAGAAGAAAATAACAAAGACAAAGATCAAACAATCGTTGTTATATTAACTTTGTTCAAAGCTTTTTTTGTCACAGTTGAGAAGGACATAACTAGCCAATAATAACATGCATGTGGTCGTGGGCAGTGGTTCTACTGGTCTGGCTGCACCATCACCCCTGAATGAACCGAGATCCAAAGCAAGGAACATGTTCAACTTCTCAAATGGATTTAATGAAAAGATGGTGCAGTTTGAGCCTGAAATGGTACAGAATCTCACATGCCAACACAAAAAAACTAGTTTGAAATATTCCCTTTTACACTCAATTAAAAACCCCAAAGTGCATCTTAAGGACACAAAGTAATACAACACACATAATCATTTTATAACTTCAGCCTTTTTTAACAGACTCAGCAGTGCTTTCATGCACAAACATAATAAAAAGGTCGGGAATGAAGTGAACTATCACAAATAGTGCGTGTGTAAACTCATGCAAGTGTGTTGTGAACGCAGTGAATAGACGCACTCTGCTGCATTCAAAATTCCCTTCAAAATAAAATCACAGGATTTTTATATTGCCCATGCAAAGGTCCGCAACCCACTGAAAACGAGTCCGCGACGAACCGAAAACGGGTCCGCGACCGACTGAAAACGGGTCCGCGACGAACCGAAAACGGGTCCGCGACCGACAAAAAACGGATCCGCGACCGACTGAAAACGGGTCCAAGCCGTCGCGGGCCACATAAAATGACGTGGCGGGCCACATTTGGCCCGCGGGCCTTGAGTTTGACACATGTGGTTTAACAGATGCGAGGGTTTGATGCCGCGTGGGGAGGACATGCAGCATCATCGCATGGGGATCGGGTCCACGCGGCCGCATGGCTTCAGGTCTCCCTGTGACAGGTTAGGACTGTTGGGAAAAATATCACATCCTCAAAACCCAGAGGACCAACTCACATTGTTAAACCTCAACCACAATCTTTTCCAAGGTTTGTTTTCAAAATTGTTATAACACATTTTGGTGGGAAATTTGGTCTCCAATATTTTTTAACCAACAGATACGAAAATAATATAGATATAATGTAAACAGATTTACTCTCTGAACCCCAAAAACCCAGATTTAAAAGTTTTCTTTAAACAATCCTGAAAAGGAGGGGCTGTGGCTCACGGGTAGAGCGGTCGTCCTGCGGTTCAAAGTTTGATCCCCGGTCTCCCCATAGTTTGCACATCAAAGTGCCCTTGAGCAAGACACTGAACCCCCAGCAGCTCACTGCTCCTGTATTGCTAAGGCTGGGTTAGATGCATGTCAAAATATGTAACACGACGAACGTAATAAAGTGTGAAAGCTAAGCTGTTTATCAAAGCCAGAAGCTGTAAACGACGTCATTAGTCCTTGAACACATCATCTGTGGCACTGATGTCCATGAGAAAAAACAGCCCAAAAACATTTTATTCTACAAAATCTTGTGTCAAGTAAACTGACAGGACAAGAGAGGTTTTCAGTAGAAGTTGTTAAAATGCCAATAGTTTTTATATATATATAGGACATTGGTCAAAATGAAACTGGGTTAGCTTTTGACCTTAAAAAACGGCGGTGCACAACAGATTCTATGGAAGTGAAGGAAAAGGGTTAACCCTTTCCCTCCCTGCTCCATGTAGCCTACATGAACTATCACAGCATGACCTTCATCTACTCCACACAGCAAGTAGCTATGAGCCCTAACACATCCACCGGCATCCAAAACAGGAAGCAGTAGTAAAGTAGTAAACTCCGCCTCTTGCTTGATTTGATTGGTTGCATTGGGCCAAGCGTGACATTGAGAAGCTGAGCGACTTTGCGCCTGGCGCTGAAAAATTTTGAATATTTGAACTTGTGTGTGTGTGTAAAGTGTGTCTAAAAACGCACAATGTCACATGGTTAACGTTGCACAAAAATGGGTAAGGTTGAGGCAGCGAAGCCTCCTGGTTAAGGTTAGAGAAAAGATTGTGGTTTGTGGGTCAAAATAATACTGTAATAACGTAACAAGCATTAATAAATAACAACCGTTCTTCTACATCACGTTATGTGCCGAGCGTAGCCAGCCACACCAAAGACACTTCACATGTATTGTGAAAAAATGTATTATACGTTTTTGATATTGCTGGTACGAGAAATGAAGCCCAGCATTATTTTATTAAAGTCAAAATAAATGTATTATTATTTAAATAAATGAGTTGCCCGAATGTACAGAAGGGAAAAAAATAAATAAAATGAAGATCTCAAAAGTTACATCTTCAAACGCTAATGTACAATTGTTCTATTTGATGAATGTCAATTAAAATAATTATGTGTTCCCCCCACCCCCCCCCCCCTCTCTCTCTCTCTCTCTCTCTCTCTCTCTCTCTCTCTCTCTCTCTCTCTCTCTCTCTCAGAGCCGAGCTCGCACTATGTGATTTCCCTGAAGGCGTTCAATAACGCCGGCGAGGGCGTCCCTCTGTATGAGAGCGCTGTCACTCGATCCCTGACAGGTACAATCACACACATTGATAATCACAGTAATCCTGTGTTTACAGCAACCTGGTGCTGTGTTCACACACACCATGAGATGTAAGACGCTGTTATGGGAACAGGTTGTATGTCAGTCAGGTGACTGTCAGTGTCAGTAAATGAAACAATGTGCAATGTGCTGTGAGCATGACGGTGACATGACCACATACTACTATAGAAGTAGTGAGGGCAGTATAACAATGTTTACACCCATGATCCCCTGATCGATGATTCTCATGCATCATGCATTGTGGTTTTTAACAAACTGGAGGCAGTGATGCACTTCCTGTGCCTCGTCTGCCGTAAATTGAAAGAAGAAGAAGAATCGAAAACAATACCGACTATTCCTCGGGACTATTGCCCGAGTTGCCGACAAAGCCAGGTTATGCAATTTGAAGACCCAACTGAAGATTTTAAAAAAGGGCAAAAAAGAAACAAATGGAGGCTTTGATGACGTATTTCATGTTGTCAGGGACGGATCAGGACACATTAGCGTTTCCACAAGAAACCACCTTCAAGTGGTTTGAGGGATCAGATCAGATGACCTTGAGGTCTTGGGGGTCCTTTCCACTGATCAGGTCGCCCAAAACCCATTTTAAAACCAAGCATAAAAAGGTCATATTATAGTTCATCAATACTAACACTAATCACATTACTATCAGTTGTAGTACTTCCTCGTGTGGTATTGCAGCATCTGCTCATGTTTTTGGTGAACTGGATATTGATCCATTTGCAGCTAATGCAATCAAAGGAGAGGAGACATCAGCTACTGTGCATTCCACCGAGTCTAAAAAGCTCAAAGTCAACCAGCGAGCAAGTGTTAACATCCAGCTCGTAGTGAAGGATAAAGCATAAACATGCATACAATATCAAATAAAGTAACATGAAGTAGTGGTTCAATATTTTTTATAAATAACTGAATGCAAGCAGGAATATAATATTGTATAGACAGAACATTTTTAGAATGTGATTTAAAAATATATAGATTATGTGTTTTTTTAAATACATTTTTACTTATTTTCTTACTTTTTATCTAACTACATAGCATCCGACCAGTTTAAAAAAGGTCCTAATGAACATGGACTAGTTCATTTAAGTCTGTGTTCTCAAACTGAACTTAAAAGAAGGCCCAGTTGATTCAGGAGAAACTTTGAAGAGACAGTCCGGGACCTGGGCCTCAATCTCCTCAGACCTGGAATATTCATCCAGAGTAAAGAATGCGTCTGTCTGTGTGTCATGTATGAACTGAGTGTGTGTTTTGTGTGCTGGCCTACACCAATCTTCATGACTGTAGGAGAAGCGTGTGTCTGCGAGTGAGAGACTCATTAGCTTCTCCTGCAGAGTACGGGCTGCAGAAGTGAGATAAATGAAACACATCCAACTCTCAGCCAAGTTTCATCTTATGAATTAAACAGCCGGCCCTCCTCTGCTCACCCATGCAGCCCGTGGCGGACATAAATCCTTTATTGCGCTCATAAATATGCCACGTTTCTGAGGTTTCTTCTGACCCTCGTGATGTGATGATAGTCACGTCAGCAGAGGCCGACATTACTTAACCTTCACTACGGGATGTTATTATAAACTTTTCAACAAAAGATTATTTTTAACTCGCGTTGTCTTTGATGGAGTTTTCTTGAAATGTGGAAGAGAGGAGCGATGGAGAGCGAGATAGGGGAGATGAAGGTCAGGTATGGATCCTAGAAAGAGAGAAAGAGCAGGACGTGGGTACCAGAGAGAGAGAGATTTGATGTAGGTCATGGGGAAGAGAAGGGAATGACAGCAAGGAGAGAATGAGGGCTTGAGAATAGTCAGCAGAAGACAGAGGGACAGTGTCGGATGTAGAGAGAAAGTAAAACACATTGGGACAAAGGCGTCTTCAGCCGAGCGGAAACAAACACAGAGATTTATAAAGAAAAAGCTTTTTGCATCCTGCTGAAACAGCTTGTAGCGCGCCATGTTTACACGGAGCAGAGGAACCAGACTACACATGTCAGCTGGATACAAGCTCTGCTGCTGGCTCAGTCTACTTGAAAGGATTCCCCTCCAGACATATTCTGAGATATAAAAAAAAAAAGAAGCTTATCTTTGAATAATAATTGTGTCTGATATGGGGCTGCTACATTGTTCTCCCTTATTTGATGAAGCAATTTATAAGAAGTTCATTCATGGATGGATGATTGGTTCTTCTCAGATAACATCCACACCACCCAGTAGAAACACCTACTGAACAACATCTGGAATTCTATAGAGATACATACACACGACACATCTGGAGTTATCTTGAAATACATAGACACACCTAGAATTCTATAGCAATACATAGAAACATCTGGTATTCTTAAGGCAAGGCAAATTTATTTGTATAGCACATTTCAACAACAAGGCCATTCAAAGTGCTTCACATGAAACCATTAAAAGCATCAAAACATAATGCAGAATAAAACTAGATTTAAAAACAATTAAGAACATTAATTAAAACATTACAAAGCAGTTAAAAATTTAAAAATACAGAATTGAATAAAAGTTGCAGTGCAGTTTCAGAAATAAAATGCAGTAATGAGATGCAGAATCTGGTTTAATTAAAGGCAACAGCAAACAGAAAGGTCTTCAGTCTGGATTTAAAGGAGCTGAGGGTCTCTAAGGGTCTCAGCAGACCTGCAGCTCTCTGGGACCTTGTTCCAGATGTGTGGAGCAGAAAAGCTGAACGCTGCTTCTCCATGTTTAGTTCTGACTCTTGGAACAGAAAGTAGACCCGTCCCAGACCACCTGAGGGGTCGGGATGGTTCATAAGGTAGCAGCAGATCACTAATGTATTTAGGCCCTAAACCATTCAGGGCTTTATAAACCAGCAGCAGGATTTTAAAGTCAATTCTTTGTTGGACAGGAAGCCAGTGCAAAGACCTCAGAACCGGAGTGATGTGATCCACTCTCCTGGTCTTAGTGAGGACTCGAGCTGCAGCGTTCTGAATCAGCTGCAGCTTTTTGATTGACTTTTTACTGAGACCTGTGAACACACCATTACAGTAGTCAAGTCTACTGAAGATAAATGACCTGTGAACACACCGTTACAGTAGTCAAGTCTACTGAAGATAAATGCATGGACAAGTTTCTCCAAATCCTGTTGAGACATAAGTCCTCTAACCCTTGATATATTCTTCAGGTGATAGTAGGCTGATTTTGTAACTGTCTTGATATGACTGTTCAGGTTGAGGTCTGAATCCATAACTACACCTAGATTTCTGGCTTGGTTTGAGGTTTTTAACGTCAGTGATTGTAGCTCTGCGCTCACTTTCCATCTTTAGTCCTTGGAACCAAAAACAAGTACTTCTGTTTTATCTTTATTTAATTGAAGAAAATTCTGACACATCCAGTTGTTGATTTCTTCAATACATTTAGCCAGCACTGGTATGGGATTATAGTCCCCTGGTGATATAGTTATGTAGATTTGTGTGTCGTCTGCATAGTTATGATAACACACTTTGTTGTTTTTCATAATCTGAGCCAGTGGAAGCATGTAGATGTTGAACAGAAGAGGCCCCAGTATTGAACCTTGGGGAACACCACATGTCATACCAGTCAGCTCTGATGTGTAGTTAGCTACAGACAGAAAGTATTGTCGGTCCTTCAAGTAGGATTCAAACCAGTTAAGTGCTGCGCCAGAGAGTCCTACCCAGACTTTCAGTCTGTCTAGTAGTATGTTGTGATCGACTGTGTCGAATGCAGCACTGAGATCCAGTAATACTAAGACTGAAGTTCTGCCACTGTCTGTGTTTAAGTGGATGTCGTTGACAAACTTTAACAAGAGCAGTTTCAGTACTGTGGTGCTGACGAAAGCCGGACTGGAAGACATCAAAACATTAATTTTCGACCAAGAAGTTGTTCAGATGTTGATAAATTTCTTTTTCCATTATTATACAGTACTGTGCAAAAGTTTTAGGCAGGTGTGAACAAATGCTGTAAACTAAGAATGCTTTCAAAAATAGAAGTGCTAACAGTTTAATTTCATCAAGTGAGCGAACAAAAGAAGAAACTTGTTAATTGATGAAAATAAACTGTTAGCACTTCTATTTTTGAAAGCATTCTTAGTTTACAGCATTTTTTCACACCTGCCTAAAACTTTTGCACAGTACTGTATGTTATTATAAGAGATAAGTAGGCACATCTGGAGTTCTTTAGGAATACATAAACACACCTGAAGTTCTATCTGGAATTCTAAATATATACATATAGACAGTTCTATAGAGATGTAGTCACACATGGAGTTCTGTTGCTCTCCCTCAGGTTTCTTCCCCTTGTTTATTAGTGGGAGTTTTTCCTGATCCGATGTGAGGTTCCGGGACAGGGATGTCGTATGTGTACAGATTGTAAAGCCCTCAGAGGCAAATTTGTATTTGTGATTTTGCGCTATACAAAATAAACTGAATTGAATTGAATTGAATTGTAGAGATGTAGTCTCACATGGAGATCTTTATAGATGTAGTCTCACACGGAGTTATGTAGAGATGTAGTCTCACATGGAGTTCTGTAGAGATGTAGTCTCACATGGAGTTCTGTAGAGATGTAGTCTCACATGGAGTTCTGTAGAGATGTAGTATCACATGGAGTTCTGTAGAGATGTAGTCTCACATGGAGTTCTGTAGAGATGTAGTCTCACATGGAGTTATGTAGAGATGTAGTATCACATGGAGTTCTGTAGAGATGTAGTATCACATGGAGTTATGTAGAGATGTAGTATCACATGGAGTTCTGTAGAGATGTAGTATCACATGGAGTTCTGTAGAGATGTAGTCTCACATAGAGTTCTGTAGAGATGTAGTCTCACATCAAGTTATGTAGAGATGTAATATCACATGGAGTTCTGTAGAGATGTAGTCTCACATAGAGTTCTGTAGAGATGTAGTCTCACATGGAGTTCTGTAGAGATGTAGTATCACATGGAGTTCTGTAGAGATGTAGTATCACATGGAGTTCTGTAGAGATGTAGTCTCACATGGAGTTCTGTAGAGATGTAGTCTCACATGGAGTTCTGTAGAGATGTAGTCTCACATGGAGTTCTGTAGAGATGTAGTCTCACATGGAGATCTTTATAGATGTAGTCTCACATGGAGTTCTGTAGAGATATAGTCTCACATGGAGATCTTTATAGATGTAGTCTCACATGGAGTTCTGTAGAGATGTAGTATCACATGGAGTTCTGTAGAGATGTAGTCTCACATGGAGTTCTGTAGAGATGTAGTCTCACATGGAGTTCTGTAGAGATGTAGTCTCACATGGAGATCTGTAGAGATGTAGTCTCACATGGAGATCTGTAGAGATGTAGTATCACATGGAGTTCTGTAGAGATATAGTATCACATGGAGTTATGTAGAGATGTAGTCTCACATGGAGATATTTATAGATGTAGTCTCACATAGAGTTATGTAGAGATGTAGTCTCACATGGAGTTATGTAGAGATGTAGTCTCACATGGAGTTATGTAGAGATGTAGTCTCACATCAAGTTATGTAGAGATGTAATATCACATGGAGTTATGTAGAGATGTAGTCTCACATCAAGTTATGTAGAGATGTAGTCTCACATAGAGTTCTGTAGAGATGTAGTCTCACATAGAGTTCTGTAGAGATGTAGTCTCACATGGAGTTCTGTAGAGATGTAGTCTCACATGGAGATCTGTAGAGATGTAGTATCACATGGAGTTCTGTAGAGATATAGTATCACATGGAGTTATGTAGAGATGTAGTCTCACATGGAGATATTTATAGATGTAGTCTCACATAGAGTTATGTAGAGATGTAGTCTCACATGGAGTTATGTAGAGATGTAGTCTCACATGGAGTTCTGTAGAAATGTAGTATCACATGGAGTTCTGTAGAGATGTAGTCTCACATGGAGTTCTGTAGAAATGTAGTCTCACATGGAGTTATGTAGAGATGTAGTCTCACATCAAGTTATGTAGAGATGTAATATCACATGGAGTTATGTAGAGATGTAGTCTCACATCAAGTTATGTAGAGATGTAGTCTCACATAGAGTTCTGTAGAGATGTAGTCTCACATGGAGTTCTGTAGAGATGTAGTCTCACATGGAGATCTGTAGAGATGTAGTCTCACATGGAGATCTGTAGAGATGTAGTATCACATGGAGTTCTGTAGAGATATAGTATCACATGGAGTTATGTAGAGATGTAGTCTCACATGGAGATATTTATAGATGTAGTCTCACATAGAGTTATGTAGAGATGTAGTCTCACATGGAGTTATGTAGAGATGTAGTCTCACATGGAGTTCTGTAGAAATGTAGTATCACATGGAGTTCTGTAGAGATGTAGTCTCACATGGAGTTCTGTAGAGATGTAGTATCACATGGAGTTCTGTAGAGATGTAGTCTCACATGGAGTTCTGTAGAGATGTAGTCTCACATGGAGTTCTGTAGAGATGTAGTCTCACATGGAGTTCTGTAGAAATGTAGTATCACATGGAGTTATGTAGAGATGTAGTCTCACATGGAGATATTTACAGATGTAGTATCACATGGAGTTATGTAGAGATGTAGTATCACATGGAGTTATGTAGAGATGTAGTCTCACATGGAGATCTGTAGAGATGTAGTCTCACATGGAGTTCTGTAGAGATGTAGTATCACATGGAGTTCTGTAGAGATGTAGTCTCACATGGAGTTCTGTAGAAATGTAGTATCACATGGAGTTATGTAGAGATGTAGTCTCACATGGATATATTTATAGATGTAGTATCACATGGAGTTATGTAGAGATGTAGTATCACATGGAGTTATGTAGAGATGTAGTCTCACATGGAGATCTGTAGAGATGTAGTATCACATGGAGTTCTGTAGAGATATAGTATCACATGGAGTTATGTAGAGATGTAGTCTCACATGGAGATATTTATAGATGTAGTCTCACATAGAGTTATGTAGAGATGTAGTCTCACATGGAGTTATGTAGAGATGTAGTCTCACATGGAGTTATGTAGAGATGTAGTCTCACATGGAGATATTTATAGATGTAGTCTCACATGGAGTTATGTAGAGATGTAGTCTCACATGGAGTTATGTAGAGATGTAGTCTCACATGGAGTTATGTAAAGATGTAGTCTCACATAGAGTTATGTAGATATGTAGTCTCACATGGAGTTATGTAGAGATGTAGTCTCACATGGAGTTATGTAGAGATGTAGTCTCACATGGAGTTTTGTAGAGATGTAGTCTCACATGGAGATATTTATAGATGTAGTCTCACATGGAGTTATGTAGAGATGTAGTCTCACATGGAGTTGTCGTGTGCCAGTCAGGAGTTGATAAGCTGAGACCCTGAGGGCTGAGACAGAAACTAAACCCATTACTGTTCTGACAAGGTCATCAACAGTGACACACACTTAAATACACACACACACACACACTCACACACACACACACACACACACACACACACACACACACACACACACACACACACACTCTCACTGTCTGTTTTGTCGTGCCGGGACAAGCTGAATTCTCCATCAATTTATGGTGGCAGGCTGCAGGAGAGTTTTTTACGAGAGCTTTAAAAAGCGTCTCGTTAACGGTAGGGGTCCTCGTTAATATACTGCCTTGTCCCTTGCCCCGCCGCCCACACACTGCAGAGACAGAACTGATCCTCAACCAACCACACGCCGCCATTTAATCAAGGTCTGGAGGACCGCAGAGAGGGAGAGGGAGGGAGACGGGGGGATAAAAGCAATACGAAAGGATGGAGGGAGGGAGAAAAGAGGAAGCGAGGCATGGAGGAAGTGTGAGACATAAGTAATGGAAGGAAGAAGGAAAAGGAAGATATTGAGAGTGGAATGGAGGAAAGACAGGGGGAGCAATGGAAGGAGAGGTTGGGATTGAGATAGTAGCAGGAAAAGAGGGAGATATGCAGGACGGGAGAGGGGGAAGAAAAGATGTGCAGAAAAATGTAGAAAGGATGAAGAAAAGTGACCAGACAGAGGAGGGCTGTAGAGAGGAAGGAAATAAGAGATGGAGGAAGGAGTGCCGTCCTTATCAGTATTCTGTCCTGACCGGAGCTTTATTGTGATGCTGGACGACCAGTTTAACCGCAACACCGCCTGCTGCAGCTCGCCCCGCAGCTCCAGACACCTCTTTCATCAATCTCCCTCTCTCTCTCTCTCTCTCCCTATGTCCCTCTCTCCCTGTCTCTCTCTCTCTCATCTCGCCTCTCTTTCTCCCTCCGTCTCTCCCTGTGTCTCCCCCTCCCCCGCTCTCTCTCATTCCCTCTTTCTCCTCTTTCTCTCTCTCCCTCCCCCTCTCTCTCTCTCGCTTGCTCTCCCTCACCCTCTCCCTCCCCGTCTCTCTCTCTCTTGGTTCTCCTTATCCTCTTTCTCTCCCTCTCCCTCCCCTCTCTCTCCCTCTCCATCTCTCTCTCTTGATGTTGGCCTGCAGCTGTACATCTCTCTTCAGCATCAGCACATTAGATGTCAGTGTTGATTCTCAGTGGTCTTGTTTAGACACCCGACACAACAGGAAGAGCCTCTTTCATCTCCCAGGACCGATGTCGCCATCACATGAACTCACTCAGAGAGTCAGGAGCACAATAAGTTTCATGTTCGAGTTGTGGAATCAGAGTAAAAAGTAGAGAGCATCTTGCAGCGCCCTCTACAGCCGACACCCTCGTTCGGACCACGACCATCTTCAAACTCCTTTGATCTCAACTACACATCCGCCTCTAAACAAGACAAACAAAGGTTCTTCTATTGTTAGGATATGATCTGCAATGTATTTGTGAATTGCACAGCTTTCAGAGAATAATTACATTAATAAAATAAAAATAGAAAATAGAAGGAGGGCTTCATTACCATATGGAAAAACGGCGTTAAAAAGGGTTTGAGTCCCTAAGGAAAGCGGAAATACAAATGCTTGGCAAAGTATTCAGAACTTCGTCTGTATTCAGATGATCAAACAGGTTGGGAGCCAATAGTTTAAACAGATTTTCTAAAAGCACCTCTTAAATGTCATTTATCTAATTTATGCTGTTCTCAAATGTATTTTTCAATTCAAACATACCAAACAATTTGAACAAATGTAAAAATTATTTTACTAATAACTAAAACCCAACTTGATTAAATGTCAATATTCTCCAGATACATTTCCAACTTACTTAAATACTATCTTCTCTTTTTGACATAATTATTTATAGGCTGTAAATGTGTGCCAACGGATCACCTGACATGGACGGGTCGGGTCACATTTGTGGGTGGAGTTTTGAGACGTGTACGTTGTGTTTAAGTGCTGTTGGAAAAACATGGCGTGTACGGCTTTTCGGTTGGATTTTAAAGCAGGAAAACTTAACTCTAGAGCCATTAAACAATATGTATTAGTACTTTATATATGAAATATAAATGGCTTCATCTCCTGTTTTTGTCAAATTGAGATTGTGTCCCTCTCCTGACCCTTATAGAAAAGACTACCTCTGTCCCAACAAGATAACAGAACTAAAGCAGGAAGTCGGTCTGTAAACTGGTTAGACTGACTGCTCATGTTCCTTACTTCAGAGACTATTACAGCTATTACCTTGGCTGTTTAGCTAGTTAGCTAGTTAGCTATGAGGAAAGATGACCCTTGTGTTCCCCTTGTTAGTCCGGCCTGCTGAGGCTTCTCTTTGGCTTCAGGGCCTTTATGAGGTCAACTAGGCCACTGCTGTTTGATTACTACATGGATCAACCACAAGCTGGTCAGTTTGAACCCACATGGTGTGGTGCTGAGGGACGCAGAGCTTTAGTCAACAGTCTGGAGAGTGTCAGAGGATCTGAGGGCTGATGCTGCAGCTAAAGAAGTGGAGCAATTAGGTACAGAGTTAGAAATGAAAAAAAGTTTGTCTTCTTAGATGTCATTTTATAATTCTTTATTGTTATACATTTACATTTTATTGTTCAATTTTAGTTTTGATTATAATTTTTATGATTATAATTTGTGTTCTTTAGTTGCAAGCATATTTTTCTTCTTCACCCTTTCGATCCTCAGCATCGATGACCTTTTAGGGGTAAAACAGTCAGTAACAAACCTCACAGAGATGTTCTCCAGCTTCGCTGCAGGCTTTTTTTACTCATTGAAAATTAAACTTATATCAGAAGTCAGTTGAAACGTATGACTTGTTTTGTGTGTTTCTATCTTGATCTCTCTTCATTACAGCTCTCTAGTGTCTGTTTCATGTCCTGCTGCCTTCAAGTGCTTCTTTAGCTTCAAGTTACTGCTTCACATTTATGTCAGAAATCGGAATTGATTTCAAATTGTATCTCTATTTAAATTGATTCACAGTAGAGTTAAACTACATGTTTGAGTACATTTTATTTACAAAGGTTTCGTAAAAGCATGCTCACATCTACGGTATTTTTAAAGGTACCTGAAGGCAGCATTTGTATTCTGAATGGTTGGAGACACAGATCCACACAGACAGGTTTGATTTGTTTAAATATACTCAAAGCCAACAACGTGTGAACTGATGTGTCGGCTCGAAAGACATACGTGTCAGTGTAGCTCAAATCTCGATTTTTCTAGTCTTTTTAAAAATGTAAAGTAATCGATAGTTGCATGTTCCAGGGCTCTATTCAACTCTTCGAGGAGATACCAATAGAGCAAAACAAGTCCAGGTTTCTGACACCTCCAGTGTTGTGTTTCAGCTCGTGAACCCTGTGTGGATCTGAGGCTCCACTTCCTGTTCAAAGTAACGCCCTTCACCTTCTGACTCTTTGTCTTTTTCTCTCCTCTTCCCTTTCCGGTTTTTCACTTCCTCAACCATCCACTCCTCATTTCCTTCTTCCCTCCTCTCAAACCAACACGACTGCCTGCTGAACCCAATCGTGCATGTCATCTTCTTGTATTTATTATGTTCTTTTGTTTTTTCATCACCTGTGTGTATATGGACATATAACAAACCTATATTAATCTGAATATCTGCTTGTGTCACACTTGTCTGAATATATAAATATTCATTATCACACATTCATTAAACGGAATGATTTCACTAATTATCCCCAAACACCCTGGTTACCGTTAACAACCCAACACCCCCTCAGACCCCATAGACCCATCTGAGGATGACCTCTTCCACCTCTTTGATAAATACCCCACTCCCATGCCAGACACCATCACTCCCATGATCCCACCAGTGGGGGTCCAAGCCGTGGCTCTGTCCTCGGACTCGGTCCGTGTCTCCTGGGCCGACAACTCCATGACCAAGAACCAGAAGGCGTCAGAGGTCCGGTACTACTCCGTCAAATGGAAGACCAGCTACTCCACCAGTGGGAAGTACAAGGTGAACACAGACAGTTGATCCACGAGGCGAATGTGCATCCCTCCTGAGTTTAGTGTCTCGGCCAGAGATGTGGGCATGACTTGGGGAGGTGATGGACTCGAGTCTGGTGGTTTTAGACTGGACTTGATACTTACCTGTCTTGACTTGAGACTTGATACTTACCTGTCTTGACTTGAGACTTGACTTGGTACTTCAAATCAACCTGTCAAATAATTACTTGTGAAGGATTTCAAACACAGCGGATGAATTGGACGTGACATTGGACCTGCCAGTCATATAACTTGCCATTACCTGTCAGATAGAACTAGACTTCTGACTCGGGACCTCATAAGATGTGAGACTTGCAAAACAAGTCCTTTCTCAAAATGAATAAGTGGTTGTGTACATGTTTATCATGCATCCCTACCTTATTAATACTCCTTCTGAACAAGGAGCATTACCACAGAACAGTATTATCATCGGAGGGCTGACATGTCACACCTGCCACCTCCAGTGCTGCCTGCACTCCATTAAACCAGGTGACCCCTCCCTTGCAGCTATATAACAAGCGGCTCGCTCAAGTCAATACTAATAGAGCACAGCTACTGTCAACGATGATCACAGGGTTTCACACCAGAGCTACAGCGATCTGAGCATAAAACACACTGGAGGGACATCTTTGTCTGTTTCGTCCATTTCAGAAGCTGTTATTGATCAAGACATCTCTTAAGAAATTATTCTCAGCTGACAGAAACCGATTGGTTCTGAAAGTCCTTCACTGAACTCATCATGTTCTTCTGTTCACCTGCTGAGACTTATTTTCTTCTCTTGTGGACTTGTGGAAAACTTCAAAAACACTGGAAATAGGAAATCTATACAAGGGCAGACAGTCTGCTCACCTCAATAAACTGCAGCTGGGGGAAGGCAGAGAGGGAGAGGAGTCTGTCCTTATTTTTAAGACATTTTCTTGGTGGCACAAGGACAAACAGATGTCTGGTCTTAAAATGAAAACAGAAAAGAGTTCATGCAGCCGCTGGCTATGTTAATACACACTGATGTTGAAATAATCTTTAAAGTACAAACACAAGGACGGACTGTCTCCACAACAGACATGAAATAAGATGCTCGGAGGATGGAAGCACTCTCAACTTGTTACGCATTTAGGCTTTATTCAAGTGTTTCCTGAAGGCAGCACACCTCTATTGGATGTATTAAACTATAGCAGCAGCTTCAGTCTTTCGTCATGACAAACAATCTTTTTCTTTTCATTTCGTGCATCCTTTGTTTGTTGTTGAGACTTGTCAAGAGATAATTCTGTCTGCTGTCTGTTGTGTGTCCAGTCCGCAGACACCACGGCACTCAGCCACACCGTCACCGGCCTCAAACCCAACACCATGTACGAGTTCGCTGTCATGGTAACCAAGGGCCGCAAGTCCAGCACTTGGAGTATGACGGCGCACGCCACGACGTACGAAGCAGGTAGGTGTCCTTGAGAGGATCCCCAAAACCAGGCCCGCAGGCCTGATATTATTGTTTCATATTGAATGTGACTTGTAGCAGTGAACTACTACGTCCTCAGGTGTTCTGACCGTATCGTAACCTCACCTGACTTCATTCTAACCTCCATCAAAACCCAAGGCTTAACCCTCGGGGGGCATTTCGGCAGGCGGCGCACATGACGCAAATAACATGGCGCGGATAGCTTGCCTCATTCCTGCAAGTTGAAACTTTCCACTCTGGCGAAATATTTGCGTGACGAAAGCCAATCAGCATTGAGATGCTCCGCCGTCATCACTGCCGTCCTGCCGTTGCTGACTCAAACTCCTGCTGGTCCACCTTAAGTAGCGCTGGAGGCGGCCGTCATTCACATGCAGTTGTGCAGCTGTGGTTGTATATAAGTCTATGCTTCATGTGTTGAAGCTGCATTCTCTCTCCTGACCACCAGGGGGCGACTCCTCTGGTTGTATAGAAGTCTATGCTTCATGTGTTAAAGCTGCATTCTCTCTCCTGACCACCAGGGGGCAACTACTCTGGTTGTATAGAAGTATATGCTTCATGTGTTAAAGCTGCATTCTCTCTATTGACCACCAGGGGGCGACTCCTCTGGTTGTATAGAAGTATATGCTTCATGTGTTAAAGCTGCATTCTCTCTCCTGACCAGCAGGGGGTGACTCCTCTGGTTGTATAGAAGTCTTCATGTGTTAAAGCTGCATTCTCTCTCCTGACCACCAGGGGGCAACTCCTCTGGTTGTATAGAAGTATATGCTTCATGTGTTAAAGCTGCATTCTCTCTCCTGACCACCAGGGGGCGACTCCTCTGGTTGTATAGAAGTCTATATAAATGACTCTACTTCTCTCTTGATGTATTCCCTCAGTAAACATTGTGAACATGAGTTTATGTCTCAATCTCTAGTTTCAAGCATGATGTTCATTTAGTAAATGATGGTCACTTAGAGTCAGACAGACCATAAATCAGGGCTTTGCCAGCTGTACCATTCCAAATATGGTAGGCTCTGTTTATCGTTTACAAAATCAATCAAAAACAATGTAAACGAACAATGTAAACCAAGATGGTGACAGACAAATCTCCAAACTCAAGGCTTCAAATAGCAGTCCACAAACCAATGGGTGATGTCCCTATGTCCACTTCGTATCTACAGTCTATGCAGTCGAGCCGTTTGGCTTCATCGGAATAAATCGAAGCACGCCTCCAACGCTGCGTCCAGTTAACTAACGTTATCCTCCATTCAGTTTTTTGTTGTTAAACTTTTGTTTCCAAAGTCAAGAAGAAGAACTTTTAGAATGGAATTAGAAGTGGGGGATTTTTTTTTTCAGCTGTGCTAAAACGTTCCTCCCTCACTTCCTCTTCACTGACATGCAAAACACTCAGCTGAACACAGACAGCTCCGTCTTTCTCTGTTGAAAGTCATTCTGGGGAAAACAGGGATAATGATGGCAGGTTTTGGGAAACAAGGGTTCACCAAAAGAATATGGGGGTGAGCCCGTCTTGTTTCCTCTCCCCTCCTGAACGGTGATTACTTTTAACACGGGCTCTAACGCCGCTCAGACATCTTGTTTGGTTCAGGGAGGTGTAATGCAGAAACTCTTCCCCCGCACACACAACAACCGTCGGCAACAATGAAACCCAACTGCAGACTGAAATCAAAATGTCAAGGTATCCCTTTCAGGATGTTTACAATCATGTTTGTCGGATTTGTCACCCAATTAAGCGTGAACGGCATTACCGGCGCCGGCTCCCCGGGGCCTGCTGGAATACATTGACATTCAGAGCGAGCAGACGGACTGAGCCCACTCAGTCCCTGCAGTCATCCACCAGCTCTGGACTCAAACACTGACCACATTTCACCACAGAGAGAGCTGCCTCCATGCAGCTCATGATTCCTCTGCCTTACTGTTTGACATGATCAGCCGAAGAGTCCTAAACACAGCAGGGGAAGGACATCACATCCTGGGTTCAGAAAGATGATATCGGGTCAATAGACATGCCGTTCTCTGCAAATCTCTCAGATTGTTATGCAATTCTCATTCCTCCCAGACTTAATCCTTGGATTGAGTCCATTCTATTCCCATAATCCTAACTCTGCCTTTAAGTGAAACATTTGTCCTGATGGTGCCGCAAAGATTTTGCTAAGAAATAGAGATTGATTTTTAAATGAGTAAATATTAATTCAAAGCACCAGTGTGTAGAATGGAGTGAATACTGAATCGCGGCTGGGTGACAGTCTGACTTCTTCTTTTCCTCTAAACAAACAAGTCAGTCACAGTTCATAACGCCGCGAGCGTCGCCTTCTTCAGGCTTTTTCTGTGAGGATTTATGAGCTGCTTTTCTCTTGGGAGGACAGTCTCATAATAGAACTGAAGTGAGAACTGCAGTTCGGCTGCAATTATGGTCTGTTCCACCTTCTGGATGTATCTGTGACTGGAAAGCATCTCATTAACATCCTCCTTTCAAAATACACCTGCGATAACATGGATAACCCTTTGGATGGTCCCTTGACTGTGACCAGTGGCTCTTAATCTGAAGAGTTTAGATGCAGGGCCTTTCTTTATTCCCAACATAGCTCCTGCAATCCTGGGTGGTCCGAGCCTTCTATTGCCCCTAACAGTAGTCCTAGGAGAAGCATGCTCACTGCTTTGGAAGTGAGCGGTGTTTCAATCGTATCCAAACCAGGGTTTTTAGTTAAAATTATGATTTTGTGCGATTTGCTGTGTTTCACACACATTCTCCTTCCCTTTTGCTATCTACTTTCTTTTTTTTCCGCTGCATCCTGGGCTTGGCGCTCCAAATTCAATTCAATTCAATTTATTCAGTATAGCCCAAAAACACATTCTGGAGCGATGTAAGAGACTTATTGGAGCAGCCTGATAATAAGGAGTTACAGTAATCCAGTCTAGAAGTAACAAATGCGTGAACCAGTTTTTTCTGCTTCGCTTTGACACAAGATGTGTCTGATCTTGAGGTGAAAAAAGGCCGTCCTCGAGATACGTCCCGTTCAAAGATAACTCTGAGATTCCTCACGGTGGTGCTGGATGCAATGCCATCAACAGAAACAATATCATTATCATTTCTAGTCAAATAACTTCAGTTTTGTCTTTGTTTAATATCAGGTTGGGGTGTCTGTCAGTAGTCAACCACTCAGTAGCATTGACTGGAGAAGTGCCATTGATTCAGTTTTAACACTCCTCCCGGCAGCTGTGTGCAGCATCATGTTCCTGAGGCCTCCCTCTGCACTCATTGAGTACAGGTTGTCACCGTCACTAACAGGCTCAGCTGGAACTTGGGATTTCCCGCAGCGCAGCATGTCAGATTCAACAAGCGCTTTCATTAGCCAGGGCTGGGAATGTGAGCTTTGAGGGCCCGTCCCGGAGTGAAACTTAACAACATGTTTTAATCACATCTGTAACTCCATGGTGACAGCTGAGGAGAGAAGACAAGCCGTGGTCGCGAGGCTGAGTGGTTGAAATGTTTACAACAGAAGTTACCCTCTGCACACTTCTTTTCAAAAGTCACAGCACAACTGAACCGTATGGATTGTTGTGTAAAGAAACACCACACACCTTTAGTCTCAGTCGTCTTTTGGCAAGGAGCAAAGACACGAATGCCTCACTGAGTGGATACTCTGTAAAACCAAAGAGTTAAATGAATCTGGTCTATGGGAAGAGAAAGACACACAAAACCATGAGAAAGAAAACCATGCACTCTATAAACTCACCTGGGGAGGTTACTGTCAGTCAGTCAGACCCCTTCTCAGTATGGAAAGCCTGGCCATGAATCCCACTCACTTTGGTGAGCCCTGACTCTTCCTCTGGGGCCGCCGTGGGCTTCACTGTTGTGGGTTGGAGTGAAATGTGTCAACAACTATTGTATTGATGGCCGTCAGGCTTGATAGAGACGTCCATGTCCCTCTCAGGAGGAAATTGCAAGGACTTGCATGACCCCCTGACCTTTCACCAGCCCCAACATCAGGCGCCTTGTTTATAACCAGATACCTGCAAAGCTAACGACATTCCCATCCACCTCAGCTGTACTTTGCAAATGTTAGCATGCTAATATTTTAATTTATAATGCTGAACATTGTCCGTGCTGCTCCTGCATGTGAGCGTGTTAGTCTGCTGATGTCATCATTGAGCTCAACGTAGGGCTTTGACTGATTACAGCCAACACTAACACGTCACACCTCATGGAACACCAAAAAGGTGGAACAAGTCCTTTAATCGCATTAGTTGCATTTTCATTTAAACAAACTTGGTTAAATTCCCAGTGAAACAGACGTCAGAGCGTCCAAAGCTTCTGCACTGTGCCGTATTCTGCAGTGAAAGGATGTTAGGGCGGATTTAAATCAAATCCTTTGCATTTGATTGGACGGCTAAAAAGTGGGCGGTGTTAGAATATCGAGCAATAGGAGCTACAGAGGACTGCTGGCTCCACACGCCTCCTTCACTGCTAACACTTACAGATTGGTCGATGGATGCATGGCATGATGGACGGTTAACATTGGTTGGTACTAGTGTAAGCGACGTGGGTGAATCAGCAGGAATAACTCAGTCCAACACCTTCTGGGTTTTCCTCATAACTTTTAATACCACAAACACTCCACCTGCACCGCCACGTCCTCCTCTCTTCTCCCCCGTCACTCCACCCTCTCGCCTCCAGACGCCCGAGCAGCGCTGCTGACGCTAATTTTTCTCCTCCTTTTTCTGACCATCCATAATCGACAGCTCCGAGCTCCAACCCCAAAGACTTGACAGTGATCAGTCGCGAGGGACGACCCCGCGCCATTTTAATCAGCTGGCAACCGCCGATGGAGGCCAACGGCCGAATCACAGGTGAGCTTCACACAGCAGGTAGAACCCTCTACTCATCGTAGGTACAGCGCACACACTCTATCCATCAGAGGTACCTGGTGGTTATCTTCTTCAATGTACAGATAATTCATTGTAATCTGTAAAATGTCTTAAAGTAAAATTATGTTTTTAAAATCAAAACGCGGTTCAAGATGGAGAATTCACTTGTCTCTCTGTGTACACACACACACACACACACACACACACTTTCTTCCATTCTTCTCTTTCTCTCTCCTCCGGGCGATCGACCCGGCTGTAAACCCGTCTGTTTTAACGAGCTCTGCTGCTCCTGCAGGGTCCTGGAGGACGAATCAAACGCTCCCTGCAGGGATAACCGCACCACACAGTGCCAAACACACACACACACACACACATACAGATCAGATATTTTTAGATCTTATACATATTCTTTGGTCGAATTCTGTAAAAAATAATTTTCTTCAATTTTATATTTCATACGCTATGTCTAAACATCTGTCTGTTCTAATACCGTAATGGAACTTACTGCATATAAACATGTTAAAATATGAAGTCTTCAGGGGTCAAAAATGGAAATATACTTTTAATCTTTCAGTTTTATTAGAAAGTGGATGACCGTACTTCACTGTGGATACATGTTTCTCTGTCAGGTTACATCGTGTACTACACGCTGGATAAGAACATGCCCATCGATGACTGGGTGATGGAGGCGATCACCGGGGACAGGCTGACCCACCAGGTCGTGGATCTGAACCTGGACACGGTTTATTACTTCAGGATTCAGGCCAAAAACGCCAAAGGAGTCGGCCCATTGTCTGAGCCCGTCCACTTCAGGACCGCCAAAGGTCTGTCAGAGAGAGTGTGTGTGTGTGTGTGTGTGTGTATGGGGGGGGGGTTTGCAACTGCAGATCAAAACCTGCTTTATGTATTCCTTTGTTTTATATTTTATACGTTTGCTGACTCCCTCTGTTGCTGTTTCAGTGGAACATCCAGACAAGATGGCCAACGATCAAGGTAGGCTTTTTTCTAGTGTGTGTGTGTGTGTGAGTGTGTGTGTGTGCGTGTGAGTGTGTGTGTGTGCGTGTGTGTGTGTGTGTGTGTGTGTGAGTGAGAGAGTGTGTGTACGTGTGTGTGTGTGTGTGTGTGTGAGTGAGAGTGCGAGAGAGACAGTGTGTGTATGTGTGTGTGTGTGTGTGTCTGTGTGTGCGTGTGTGTGTGTGTGTGCGTGTGAGTGGGAGTGAGAGTGCGAGAGAGAGAGTGTGTGTATGTGTGTGTGTGTTATTGTGTTTGTGAGTGAGAGTGCGAGAGAGAGAGTGTGTGTATGTGTGTGTGTTTGCATCATCTATGAATTCAGCATTGCTTTGTATTCTTTATTGTAAAGTAGTTCTTCAAATTTAAATAATTGCTTGTCTTAAGTCTCCTGCTCTTCAAATCATCATCTCTATTTCATTTTATTTAAATGTTTATGAAAATCAGCAAATCAGCAGCGTTTTTGTTCCCATGGGTTTTTAACGTTTCGTTATCGTTAGTTTAAACGTTTAAAACAACTATAAATGAGTTATATTTGTACAATTCATACATTGTCTGCCAAGGGTAAGCTTGTGGTAAGATCATGCGTTCTGTAGTGTGTGTGTGTGTGTGTGTGTGTGTGTGTGTGTGTGTGTGTGTGTGTGTATGTGTGTGTGTTTGTACACACATGATTGGATGCATTATATAGACAACATACATTAAATGAAGAATAGGTACGTAGGTGGAGATGTGTGCAAGGAAACAGATCAAAAAGGCTAGTTAGCATCGTGTTAGCTATATTCTCCCATTTGATGTTATATCCTGTTTAATTTTGATGTTCATCTTTTTGTTGTTTTATTCACATTTATCACAAATTGTGATGTCAGTCAAATGTTAGTCGAAAAATAAAATTTTAATAAAGGAAAAAAAGGATGGAGGAGAGGAAGATGAGAGAAAAAGAATGGAGAAGAGGAAGGTGAGAGTTGTGATAATTAATTAAACAAAGGCTAAGAAAGGAGGAGAGATGAAAGGATGGTTGGATTAAATCTTATTTGAATGTACACTAATGAGAAATAATTAAGCAAGAAAAAGAAAAAAAAAGGAAAGTGATGAAAACACTATGTGAACGACGACGACTCCTCGAGCTGCAGGAGAGTCGTTTGTTATTTTTCTTGGCAAAAAGAAAAGTTCTTCTGAGAGAGAAATAAAAGGAGAGCGTGCAAGAGAGAGAGGAAGACAAGCTTTTTGTAGTTATTAATTCAGAATTATGGGGGCGACGGAAAAGAGCTGTTTACCATATTAAAGTTCATCAAATTAACTCAGACATAATTAAAGCTCTGTTCGCTGGTTCTATTCATCAGCCGCTGCACACAGCTGGCACATAGTGCTGGGACATAATGCTAATGATTGAAGCCGCCAAACTTTGTCCTAATTTGCGTCTCTAAACTTCTAAATCTCACTGCAGTTCAGAGAACATGATGAATCATTTTGAGGTTTTTAATGTGCTATTTTCCTAAATGCCCTTTGAATGTGTAGTGTAATGATCATTAGTATCAATCTGTTGTCACACTGCTACCATTTGGTGCACAGAGATCATCCTCACCATCATGTGTTGCATCATCGTGTGGTGCCCAGAGAACACACAAGTAAACGGCAGCGATGCATCATCAGCCAACAGCACTGAGCGCACACAGTCATGCTAGCGGCTCTGTGAGGCTGCACTGCGGCGCTTTGAGCTAAATGCTATTTGTGTGTAGCCACATCCATGATGCTGAAAATGCTAGCATGCTGATGCTAAGCCGGCCTACTCTTTGCCACGATCACCGTCTGCTAACATTTTCTAAGTAGCACTAAATACAACGTACAGCTGAGGCTGCTCTGGAAGAAAGGGGGGCTTTATTTGTCAATCAACACAATTCAATTTGAATTATCTCTTGGCATATCCTAGATACCACGCCCATTTTTTGTATGCCTACCCTGGAACAGTTGCTTGGGGGTTCGGTGCCTAATGGCATTGTGCAGGTATTTGGTTTAAACCTATATGTGAAAAGTCAGAGGATCAAAGTTATTGTAATCCATACCCAGTGCAACAAGAATGTCTCTATCAAATTTCATGGCGATCCATCCAAAGTCTGTCGTAGCGACTTTTCAATCACAGTAAAAATGAGTGTTTGCAAGGATGTTTACATTGTTTACATTGTTTTTATGTTTACAATGTTTACTGAGGGAATAAATCAAGAGAGAGTAGAGTCATTTTCTATAGATAATGCAGATTCAACACATGAAACATAGACTTCTATACAAACAGAGGAGTCGCCCCCTGGTGGTCAGGAGAGAGAATGCAGCTTTAACACATGAAGCATAGACTTCTATACAACCAGAGGAGTCGCCCCTGGTGGTCAGGAGAGAGAATGCAGCTTTAACACATGAAGCATAGACTTCTATACAACCAGAGGAGTCGCCCCTGGTGGTCAGTAGAGAGAATGCAGCTTTAACACATGAAGCAGACTTCTATACAACCAGAGGAGTCGCCCCCTGGTGGTCAGTAGAGAGAATGCAGATTCAACACATGAAGCATAGACTTCTATACAACCAGAGGAGTCGCCCCTGGTGGTCAGTAGAGAGAATGCAGCTTTAACACATGAAGCATAGACTTCTATACAACCAGAGGAGTCGCCCCCTGGTGGTCAGTAGAGAGAATGCAGCTTTAACACATGAAGCATAGACTTCTATACAACTAGAGGAGTCGCCCCCTGGTGGTCAGGAGAGAGAATGCAGCTTTAACACATGAAGCATAGACTTCTATACAACCAGAGGAGTCGCCCCCTGGTGGTCAGGAGAGAGAATGCAACTTTAACACATGAAGCATCGACTTCTATACAACTAGAGGAGTCGCCCCTGGTGGTCAGTAGAGAGAATGCAGATTCAACACATGAAGCATAGACTTCTATACAACCAGAGGAGTCGCCCCTGGTGGTCAGTAGAGAGAATGCAGCTTTAACACATGAAGCATAGACTTCTATACAACCAGAGGAGTCGCCCCTGGTGGTCAGTAGAGAGAATGCAGCTTTAACACATGAAGCATAGACTTCTATACAACCAGAGGAGTGCCCCCTGGTGGTCAGGAGAGAGAATGCAGCTTTAACACATGAAGCATAGACTTCTATACAACCAGAGGAGTTGCCCCTGGTGGTCAGTAAAGAGAAAGCAGCTTTAACACATGAAGCATAGACTTCTATACAACCAGAGGAGTCGCCCCTGGTGGTCAGTAGAGAGAATGCAGCTTTAACACATGAAGCATAGACTTCTATACAACCAGAGGAGTCGCCCCTGGTGGTCAGTAGAGAGAATGCAGCTTTAACACATGAAGCATAAACTTCTATACAACCAGAGGAGTCGCCCCCTGGTGGTCAGGAGAGAGAATGCAGCTTTAACACATGAAGCATAGACTTCTATACAACCAGAGGAGTCGCGCCCTGGTGGTCAGTAGAGAGAATACAGGTTTACAACACTTCCACATTGGATCATTGGGAATAGGAAACAGAATGGGTTTCAATGGGTGCTACAAATGAGGTCTACAGTTGGACCCTTTTGAGGCAATTCACCATTTTCCAGCAGCGTTCCTTAAATGGGTGCTGGCTCTCATCCTCTGGTTCAAACTCGACCTGCCATAGTGCACGATGCACTACATCATGCCCAAAATATTTTTGTCCCAGAAAATTGAAAACAAAAGTCAGAAAACGTGCAAGGATTTCCTGCTGGGAATACAGATACAGCTCCCAACCCACTCTATGATCAGGACTCGACATCATCAGAGACGTCCAGCATACAGCTGAGATGCACAGGGTGTAAACGGCATCACCAGTGTCCCGAGCCAAAGGGCCCAATGCTTTCTACAAATGCAGTCTGGGAATTTCCAGTGCAGCTGGACTTAAGCACACTGAACCGGAGTCTCAGCTCCCGTGTCAGGGTGTTAAATGGTGCTGTTTGTCACTGACAGATGTGCGTGTCTGTGTGCATGTGTGTGTTTGGAGTGTGTGTAGGTGTGGGTGGGTGTGTGTCTGGTCCCTCTCCATATAAATCAGAAGTGTTGTCAGGGAAGAGGAGAAGATTGATGTGCAGCCTTGTTACTGCGAGTCTCCCGCTGTAAACACACACACACAAACATATACACACTGTTCAATGCACACACAAAGACAAAGACTTTCAGAAACATGAAGATGTTAATATCCAGCTCTAATCATACTCGGTTCCTGTTGCTTCAAACTGCAAGACAATAAATAAATAACCAAATCTGCGATATGTTGTACGGCAGTGGGACTCACCTCGGCTGCTGAGAGCGAGACCGGCTTTCACTTTCACATGTGGCAGGATTATGTATCGTGGTTTGGCTTCAGGGTTACTTTGAGATGTGGAGGTCTTTATATTCACTTTCACAATGACAGTTGTTGTGGAAAAGCTCTCATCAGTTTCCAGCCTCTGTGCTGATCTGTTTCTGACCTCCTCTTTCGGATTTCCTCCGCCAGTGTTCCAAATATACATGTTGGCTCGACTGCTGGTTAGCAAGGACATAAGAAATACCAGCATATTTAAGTATGTACTGTATAATCAAAACAATTAGGAAGAGTAGAAGCAGGTGAGAACATTTAGACACAGGGATTAATCTAAAAGCCACAAACTTCAAAGACCTCGAGACATTTGGTCATGTCTGCAAATTGACTTGGAACCAATTGTTGGGCAGCACTAATCTCATCCACTCTTTTCTCCGTATATCTGTTGCTAATAACCCATGAATATAGGCTAGGGAGCTAGCTAGCTATGTAGGGAAATGACGTCCCCATCCTAATCTTGTCTACCGGCTCAGATGTCTCTCGGACCGGCCTACAGCTCTCCAAATGGGGGAGGCGACTCAGATCTGGAACCGGTCTGCAGGTCTTTCTACAGGTGGTGGTACTCTGCTTCTCTCCTTTCTGGCATTGACTGTGTCAAGAGGCCTTCTACAGAAAGTTGGAGTTTGTTCAGTCCACTAGGGTTGTCCCTTCATATGCTAATAACTATGATGAACCCAATATCAGCAATCTCTTTGTCTTATAATATCATATTGATTGTTTTTTTTCTTTGTTTAAGCATGTTACACTGTGACAGTCGTGGTTTTATTGGTTTATTATAACTCTGCATCTTTAATACTCTGCTTCTACTACTCCAACTGAAACATCATAGGTTCATGGTGGTGTGTTTGCCTATTAACAATTATGCACTGTATATTATATGGCGTCAATACTTTGAAGTGCTTTCCTCTCTCAGTTGTAGCCTTTAGCATCACTTGATAATACATTACATGTGAGGGTTACAGGTACTGGAACTCACAAGCACGACTCAGAGGCAGATGGACAAGCAAAAAGGATTTCACTAGAGTTTTAGGCAGCCGGGAGGTCAATCAAAACAGGCAAACAAAACCGAGAAGGGGCAGGCAGAATGGGGCAGAACGGGTCAGAACAGGCAGACGGTAAAGGTTCGCTGGAGAGACAATCTGGTGCAAAGTGCAAGTGAGGGACCGAAGTAGTGAGGGACTAATGCAATGGGCTGCAGGTGAGGACCAGGTGAAGGAATAAGGGGTGATCATGTGTGATTGTGAGTTATTAACCAGGCAGACAGAATGAAAACACTAATGTGAAGGGGCATTCGTGACATTATAGGATGCCTACAGCCTTAAATCAACTCCAGCCAGGTGTGCATGCAGAGACTATTCATCAGTCAGGATGCTGGCACATATCTCTACAGTGAATTAAAGATACCACAAGAGATTATGTTTAGGGACCCCCTCTCAAGAACCTTTTACTTGAGACTACGCAACTTGACATAATGTCCCTTTGTTACCACTGCAGATGACTCCCAATAACCCCAAACCCTCGCCAAGGAGTAAAGTGCCGGTACTTTGTAGCTTGATTATTTACCCAGAGATCCAGAAGCCAAAAAAAGTGCTGCTGCTGAAATATTACTAAAGGACTGTAAGTCCTTTCTGTGGGAAGCAATCCAAATACCCATTAAGTGTTCGTATCCAGGAGAGCTGATAAAACCTGAGAGAGAGCTCACGTATGATAAGAGAGTGTGTGTGTGTGTGTGTGTGTGTGTGCACCATCTTACCAAAGTCATTTATTTCCTAACAAGGACCCAATCTCTCCACAAAATGACTTTTCCATCTTCATTTCAGCTGTTTTCTATTTCTTTTGTTTTTTTTGTTTCATTCCTGGCGTTCCTGTTTATTCCTCCTATGTCCAGGTCGAGGGGGAGACCACGCCTACTGGCCGTCTGACACCAACCCTATTGACAGGAGCAGCATCAACGGTAACAAACACACACACACACACACACACACACACATTGTTCTTCTGCTTGTCTGAAAGTGGAATTACATTTATTCCTGGACTATTTACTGCATTAAAACCAGATCTGAGTCCCAGCGACTGCGTCGTATTCTTTGATCGCTCTCCTCACTCATGTCTGAACTTGGTTTAATGACTGGCGTGTCCTGACGAGCTCTGCTGATTTACAGTCCGTTAGGATGGCTTCCTGTTTCCTTGTCGTATCGCTGCCGGCAGGAACAAAATTAATTAGATTCACTATCTCACCATCAATCAGTGTTTTCACAAACTCCAGACAATAATCTTTATGGAGGAGCAAGAAAAGAGCGTTCTGGCACATCAATCACCCGCTTGTGGTTTTTAATATAATGCCAAGAACAACAATAACATTACTGATGATTATTCTTGAGGACAATGACAGGGTGGAACCGGAGCTTCTAGTTTTTACCACCAAGAATATCACATTGTAATATAAACCTGAAGACAATAAATAATTATTATTACAGCACAATTCAGCACAATTCAGATTTTTTTTTACTATTTTCAAACATTTTGACACTAATCTCCAAAAAAGAGCCAGTTTTAATGTTTTTATTAATCAAAGCAATTATTTCACCTTTACCTTCATATTTCCTATAATCCAGACAAAAAGACAATGAGATTGTGCCATTGGATTTTGAATTATTGTAAAAAAAATAAGCTCTGCAGAGTTTCGAGTGTAAAAATCCCCCAGAGCTTATTTCAAAAACCCTTTGACTTTACTTCAAATGTAATGCTGAAGGTAATATTCATGCTCATGCTAGAATTATAATAGACATGCCAATGCTATTGTTAAAGCTAAGGATTACACTTGTACTAATGCTAATATGAATGCTAAAAGAACTGACACTAACGCTAAAGGAAATACTCTGCCTCACACAATGCTTATGCTAAGACTGTTGCTAGTAATAAGACGTAAACTACTGCGAAAGCTGTTGCAAACAATACAAATCATAACCATAACCATAACTGTCTCCTCTCATTTCTGTTTAAGAAAAACTGTTCAGTTACCCCTCCTGCACCAAGAGGTCAGAGGTCAGGGTCTGAAACTGGCATTGATTCAGTGTCTCACTGAAGGACAATTGAGCAGCGTGTGTGTGTGTGTGTGTGTGTGTGTGTGTGTGTGTGTGTGTGTGTGTGTGTGTGTGTGTGTGTGTGTGTGTGTGTGTGTGTGTGTGTGTGTGTGTGTGTGTGTGCGCGTGTGTGTGTGTGTGTCTGTGTGTGTGTCTGAGGAACATTTTGTCAGTGTTGCTGCTGCCTCTGCTTCCAGAATGGATCATAAATCCGTCCTCTCTGACCTTTGACCTCCTCGGGGCTTTATGGCGGGTCAGCGAGGGCAAAGCCTCGTTCATCACCTCCACCGTATTTCATTTTTAACACGGTGTCGTCAGTTATATCGCCGATCTTCTGCTCACTTGAAAAACGACCTACAGAGAATATTCCACCCCTGAATCTGCACAATAACAATAATCTGAGCTGTCAGGTGGACTGATGGACATGCCACCATCATCGCCTGCTGTCAGCACATGGGACATGGTTTCTGTTGTTGTCGGTCCTTCTCATCACACTGCTGTGTGTTTGTATGATGAGTTTGGTTTGACTTTAGTTTTATTTGATCCAATGAAATGGGGGTGTGAGGTCTTGATTGACAGCTGGATTCTCTTCGGTTTGGGCGTGAGGGGAGGGGGCACGTCGGCCATCTGCAGTTTGGATGCTGATAAAAGCATTCAAGAAAATGTCTTCTCTCTCTCCTCATCTTCTCCTGAGGAGGTGAAGTCGGCTTTCATCACGCCTGAGAGCTTCATACTACTTAGGCAATTAAAGTAAACAACATATCTGGCTGTTCAAAGGGGTTTTGAATAACATCTTGAACCCTCATGTTCCCTTGAAAGGTTTAACCGTTTGTTTCTCTGCGTGATGTTGTTTGTACAAAAAGGATTGGCATTGTGTATGACTTATTAGCATAATTTACCTAAGCAATGAATCAAAACTTTGATTTAAAGGTTTGTTTGTCTGAACATTGAACAGAAATCCGACGATGTCAAGAGCAAGTGGGGTTAGCTCGATGAGCTCGTATGCTAATACGCTCACAATGACTACTCTGATGATGCTGAACAGGTATGAGCTCCACCATGTTCACCAGCTCGGGTTAATTTGTGAGCATTAATAAATAACAAGAGAAACAAAGGAAGGCCGTTCCTTTTGCAGGTGTTTGGTTACAGACCCCAGTATTATATTAATGGAGCAACAGAGAAAGTTAAGGAAAGAGTTTATCCCGTGGGGAACATGAATATTTAAATATCATGGCAATCCATCAGATGATTTTGAATCGCGTTAGAGGAAAAGTCTCAGTGAACCATGAACGTCTGTTCAAAACTGAGTGAAGATCCATCTCATAGTTGTTTTTTTCTCAATCTGGACAGACCCCCGCTATAGAAGTCGCTCCTTTTTGCTGATATGGTATAACAAGGAAGACTCAAAGAGCCCAAAGACTATATTTTGGAGACTACAGAACAAAAAACAGAACATAATGTCAACAATAAGAACGTTTTTGACAGAATACATTTGCACACGTCAAAGCAGGACAAAGCATTGTTGTGATGCATTATTGAATTAATATTGGCTGCATTCCATTAAGGCTCTGCGGTTCCCTTGGTGAAGCATGTTTGACTTTCTAAAGGACTCCAGCTGTGAGCATACCATGGTCCTCCATAAAACAGTCTTTAAAGTATGGCAATAGGAGAGTTATGGAAATAGTTCTTCATTTATAAATAATAACAATCTCCTGGGCTGGCCTTAACCATTACATTGGTTTCATTACGTTGCTCTATATGTTCATTATTCTGGATGTTGCCATTCATTGGCTTTGATAGCTGCTTGATGCTCCTCTTTGGGTTTTTCCACACTTCCTGTCGCTCGTGTGAGTTGTTGATGTCGTTGTGGCTTTTGGACCGACTGAGCAGCTGAGCGCCTCCCATTGGTTCCACGCCGTGTCTCCGGCCATGTTGTGCTCGCGTCTCACGGCTCAGCGTCATCCATAGCTACCATCTACAACTACGACACGCTCTATTTCACAGTCCATACAATTCTTAATTATTGTGTTAAACTATTTTTACTGTAATGACAAACTCACATTGGTTGTGATTATACTTGCCGTGATGCCATGTACTGTCTTTCATTGTTACCTCATGATTCAACTTCAACAATCAACAGCCAAGAAGCTGCTCAGCAGAGGACCACTTACAATGTCCACTAACTCAACTCAGAAAACTGTGTTGGATCTTTGTCTCCATTTTTACTGGAATAAGCATCAAATTACATAATTCTATCTGGGAAATTATGAGGAAATTATTGGTGCATAAACTAGAGCGTTATAGTTTAATTTCCCAATAGGATGGCTGATAAGCGATCTCCACACTATCAGGATTACAATTGTGGTGTTGAGATGCTGAATCCTTTATTTATATATTTAATGAATGGTTATAATTGATTATATAAACGCCCTTGTAAAGTACTCACCATGTGTACGTTTTAGACAATAAAATTAAAACCACAATTCATCAGGACAAAATGTGGGTCCCGGTGTTCTGAGCAGTGGTTCATCGTCCTAAAAGCACAGGTTTTATTAATACATAACACAAGCACACGCAGTCAGATAGTCACGGAGGCCTGCACAATACCAGCCCAGTCGACCGGAAAACAAAGAAGTTGCTATTGTACGTTTCTGCAAATCAACATTTTTTTACTTATTAATTTTTCCCGCTTTCTGTCAGAGCAAGCGACGAAGCGGTATAATGACGAGGACAAGGAGCTAGAAACCGCATTAGTGGGGAGGAGGTGTTGGGTCTGTTTGTGAGGAAATCTAATGACCAGTTGCAGAGAGAAGGTGCTCCAGCCCGATGCTGAGTTTACCAATCAGCTTCACGGGCTGCAGATTATGATGAATGCTGAGAAATCAACTAACAACATTCTGAAGTAGGTACTGCTGTTCTGAGATGGGTGGAGGCCGGTGGAGAGAGTCCTCTGTGGCAGCTTGAGTTTGATGTGCTGGAGAAGCAGTTTCACAAAGCGCTTCATCTGAATGGACACAGCAGAGCTTTTCAGGAAAGGTTTATGGTGTTATGGTCTGTTTGACTCTAAATGACATAATTCACTAAATGAACATCATGCTGTATTGAAGAAGACTTGAAACTAGAGATTGAGACATAAACTCATGTTTACAATGTTTACTGAGGGAATACATCAAGAGAGAAGTAGAGTCATTTATATAGACTTCTATACAACCAGAGGAGTCGCCCCCTGTTGGTCAGTAGAGAGAATGCAGCTTTAACACATAAAGCATAGACTTCTATACAACCAGAGGAGTCGCCCCCTGGTGGTCAGGAGAGAGAATGCAGCTTAAACACATGAAGCATAGACTTCTATACAACCAGAGGAGTCGCCCCCTGGTGGTCAGGAGAGAGAATGCAGCTTTAACACATGAAGCATAGACTTCTATACAACCAGAGGAGTCACCCCCTGTTGGTCAGTAGAGAGAATGCAGCTTTAACACATAAAGCATAGACTTCTATACAACCAGAGGAGTCGCCCCCTGGTGGTCAGTAGAGAGAATGCAGCTTTAACACATGAAGCATAGACTTCTATACAACAGAGGAGTCGCCCCCTGGTGGTCAGTAGAGAGAATTAAGCTTTAACACATGAAGCATAGACTTCTATACAACCAGAGGAGTCGCCCCAGGTGGTCAGGAGAGAGAATGCAGCTTTAACACATGAAGCATAGACTTCTATACAACCAGAGGAGTCTCCCCCAGGTGGTCAGGAGAGAGTATGCAGCTTTAACACATGAAGCATAGACTTCTATACAACCAGAGGACTCGCCCCTGGTGGTCAGGAGAGAGAATGCAGCTTTAACTTATGAAGCATATACTTCTATACAACCAGAGGAGTCGCCCCCTGGTGGTCAGGAGAGATAATGCAGCTTTAACACATGAAGCATAGACTTCTATACAACCAGAGGAGTCACCCCCTGGTGGTCAGGAGAGAGAATGCAGCTTTAACACATGAAGCATAGACTTCTATACAACCAGAGGAGTCTCCCCCAGGTGGTCAGGAGAGAGAATGCAGCTTTAAGACATGAAGCATAGACTTCTATACAACCAGAGGAGTCACCCCAGGTGGTCAGGAGAGAGAATGCAGCTTTAAGACATGAAGCATAGACTTCTATACAACCAGAGGAGTCACCCCAGGTGGTCAGGAGAGAGTCGTTTTCAGCTGCTTCTGCATCGGCTTCGCTCAGCAGAACCAGAGGGTTTCATGTTGTATTCTGACGGATCCAATGACATTCGTAGGATTTCATTCAATCTCCTAATACAATACAATGGAACAGAACTTTATTATTCCACAAAGTCAATTAAATACATGCACAGACACGACTGCATGATTTCCATTCATAACAAGGTTCAAAGATGTTTTACCACTTGATGAGATAATAATAATAAGATGTCATATCCTGTATTCAGTCCACCCGTCTCTTCTCTTCTCACACTGATAACTCAACGACTACTTATCAGATCACCACCACATTTCCCACTCCTCTTCCCTCTTTGATGTTAATGATCGCTCCACCTTTACTCCGGCAGTGTGAAGGGAGCAAATGTCAGCAAAGGTTCAGAGTGCTGTTTAAAAATCACGTGGAAAGAAAAAAAAGTTTTAAAAAGGAGAAAGATGATGAAATTTAACTTTTGAAAAAAAGGGACCAAAAAAAAGTTATATTATGGCCCCTGTGCTGCAGCTGTAAGCTGTGATGGATTGTGGTCTTCATTGAGAGAGAGAGAGAGAGAGAGAGAGAGAGAGAGAGAGAGGGGGGGGGGTGAAAGAGGTAAAGTGCCTCTCTCACATATTTTTCTTGATCTATCGTTCCTCCATTTCTCCTCTCCTGGCCTTTCTCTCGCTCTTGCCCCTCTCTATCACCTCCCCCTCCCCCCCCCCCCCCCCCACACACACACACACACACACACACACACACACACACCTCCTGCTCCCCCCTCTTCTTACTCTCTCTCTATAGCTTCCCCTCTCCACCCAGACCGTATTCTTCTCCTGTGTTTCCTATTTTCCCTCTCTCTTTGCTCCAAGGTCGAGTTAATGAATGACAGAGCTTGTCATCAATTCCCCTTTCTCCCTTTACACCTGTCACACACACACACACACAGTCAGATACGTGCACACACATTGTGTATTGATTGTTACAGCAGCAGCATCTTTGTATTTCCAGTTGAACCTCGTGTGCTTTAGTTCTGGAGGGTTTTATTTTATGTGGTGTGTGTTTAGATCACTAAAAGGTCCAAACTGTATTTTCTCCCCTTTTTGCTAAATAATAACTTTTTTGTGGGCTGTATTTGAATTAAAAGCCTTGAACAAGGTGGATAAAGAGGATCATGGAGATTCCATGTAGTCTTACAAATAGCATGTTGTGTTTATGGTGCTGCTCCTCACCTCTCAACATTCCATAATGCAAACAACAGGAGGTCAATAGAATGAATGTCATATCAAGATGTATGAGCTCTTTATGATAATGGTGTATGATGGAGTATACGCACAACATCCCCTGTGGACGCCGGTGGTTGCCAATATTGAAATTAGATCAATCAATTCAATTGGAATGTTATTTGACATTTCTGTGTCTGTAATGAAAAAGATAAATCAAATAAAAATGTGGTGTTACTAATAAACACTACATTGAGAAGTTTCCAAGCTTCACTTTTTGTTCTTGTTTTTATGTGAGATTTTATTATGAGATTGAGCACTGTGAAAAATCTGGACATATTTTAAATTTAGAGATTTTACATTGTTTTCAGGCTTAATGAAATGAACATTTCTGCCAAAAGTCTGTCGTTAAAGTTCATGATCAGTGGAGGCAGCAGTTTAATTACATGTCAGTGTTGACAGTAATTGCGTGTAGCAATAGTGAGATTGCAAACATGAAAAAAATAATCAAATGTCAGTTTTTTATTAAGTATTTTATTTGCAATGCAAACAATTGCAGTCATTTTAATAATTAGATAATGATAATGATATCAAAGTAAAACTCTAAACTCACGCATCAACAGTTAATCTGCCACAGATGTGAATACATCTTATTTTAATAACCCCTCCCCTTCTCTCTGATATGTATTTCAGAGTCTCCCATTGGTCAGATGCGTCCGCCGCACGGCAGCGCCACGCCCCAAAAGAACAGCAACCTCCTGGTCATCATCGTGGTTTCCGTGGGAGCCGTCACCGTGGTCGTGGTCGTCATCGTGGCGCTCATCTGCACCCGGCGCTCATCGGCCCAGCAGAGGAAGTAAGACGCTCCTTCCTCTATATATATACATATATATATATATATATGTATATATATACGTATATATGTAATAGTGACAGCACACTCTCGTTAGAGCAGCTCCTGAGTCAGAACTACAGCACGAGTCATTACCAACTAAAACTATAGAGAGGTAATTACAGAATTAATAATAAGTAAGTCTCAAAAATGAGGGTTGATTTCATGAGAATGGATTAAACCCTGAGTATCATTTTGCAACCCAGTAATTCAGTAAACATCTGTTTAATGTACGAGTCCAATACATTTCAGATGCTATTATTCAGTATTCTGTTTACATATAGTGATCCAATTCAATTGGATTTCCAGCTGCATTTTTCCACATTCCTTTATATCGTGTTCATCTACAGTCTGGTTCCTGATGTTTTAGATCTCATTATTGCATGTTTGTCACATTATAGTTTTGTTTCATTTTATATTGGAATTCTTCTACAATCAAGTTCATGATATTTCAAATGGTATTATTTAATTAACCCATTTCTGAAATATCAGTTTGGTTTCATTGCATAATCCAGTTTGTAATATTTCGGTGTTTGACCGGTCTATAATCCAGTTTATGGCTATTTTAGAATCCAGTCCATGAAATCAAACATTCAGCTGCACAGCACTGATCAGCTGGACCGCGTCCTCCTCGTCTCTCCTCCAGAGTCTGTCGGTCTTGGCGTGGCTCCGCCTCCTCCGGGTGCATGAGCACTTCAAGAGGCTCATGGTGGATCATCAGGGCCGCTCATGGTCTGCTGGGATTTCGAGGGTTGTCTAGCGACATGCCTCTAATGGCAGTCCCGCCCATGGTTCCCTGTGTTGTCCTCTTCACACCTTCAGTCTGTTCTTCCTTCCTGCCACTGACGTCCTCACCTGTCTCGTCCTCTGTGCAGGAAGAGAGCGAGCCACAGCGCCAGCAAGCGGAAGGGCAGCCAGAAGGACCTGCGGCCCCCCGACCTCTGGATCCACCACGAGGAGATGGAGATGAAGAACATGGAGAAAGCTCCCAGCGTGGCCCCGTCCGGACACGATTCGCCGCTCCAGTCCTGCCAGGACCTCCCCCAGGTCGCACACAGCCAATCAGAGAGCCAGATGGGCAGCAAGAGCAGCCACTCGGGTAAAAGATATATTCATTCATTTATTCATCCCCCTCTTCTGTTTACATGTGGTTTTATTTCACACTATTTATTAACTTAAATTTAAGTTGGGTGTCTCTAGATGCATGCATCATGTTAGGGTTCATCTCTATGTTGCCTGGAAACAAAATCTAAAATCAGATATTAAATTGCATTCATAATCTGCGTACTAAATATAAAACAAGTCATTTTTTTCTTCATTGCTGTGGTGCTGACTGATTCATTTATACCCATTATGAGTCTGATTGCATTAGCTGTGTAATGAACCCTCTATTAATTATTAGACATATAAATAATTTCTCCCAGTGGAAAATAATTAGCTGAGCAGATTTGAAAAGTCTCTATTAGCGGCATGAAGAAGAGAACATGGAATGTTTTGGTGTTCCAGGAGCCGACGGCGACGAGGCGTCCAGCTGCATCTCCACTCTGGAGCGCTCCCTGGCTGCCCGGAGGGGGACGCGAGGCAAGATGATGATTCCCATGGACTCCCAGCCCAGCAACACACGTAAGAAGCACCGCGCTGTGTTAGCTGAGCGTTCCTTCAAAGGTGTTCAGAAGCACGGGAAGTGAACCTCTGCCAGCGCTGTGTAACGTTACACAGCGCTGGCAGAGGTTCACCCCTGCGAGTCTCGGGCAGCTCAACGGTTCACGGTTTCTTAACGGGATTTATTTTGATACCAAGTCAGCTGCGTCGCCTCTGCTCCCAGCTGAGGCCGGTTAGACCTCATCCCGGCCCTGTTCCCTGAGCCGGTCCTCCACTCTCCGCTCCGTCCACTGGACCGGATCTGAGGCACCTTTTCGGGTCAGGTCCGTCAAGGAGCTGGTCAGATCCGCAAAGTTCGGGATGAAGCGCCTGTATGGCGGCTGTCTTGTCCACCTGGGGACGCACCTGCCCACAACCCAAGTGGTACCCCAGATACGGACCTCCCTCTGTCCAACTGCACACTTCCCCGGGTTGGCGGTGAGCCCAGCCCGCCTCAGGGACTCCAGCACGGCGCCCACTCGCCGCACATGCTCCGCCCAGGTGGTGCTGTGGATGATTACAGTAAGTTAGCGGCAGCATATCCAGCGTGCGGACGCAGCACCCGGTCCATGAGGCGCTGGAATGTGGCTGGGGCACCGAACAGCTAGAAGGGAAGCGTGGTGAATTGGTACAAACCAAACGGAGTGGAGAAGGCCGTCTTGTCCTTGGACTCTGGAGACAGAGGAATCTGCCAGTAGCCAGTTGGTCAAATCCAGTGTCTTAAAGAAGTGCAGTGCCCAGTCGGTCCAGGAGCTCGTCGACCCGGGGCATCGGGTACGCATCAAAACGTGACACATCATTCACCCTGCGATGGTCCATGTAGAACCGTATAGACCCATCCTTCTTGACAACAAGAACAATGGGGCTCCACCAGGCACTGTTGGACTCTTCTATTACCCCCATCTCCAGCATAGCAGCCAATTCCCTCTGAACCACTTTCCTCTTGTGTTCAGGTAGCCTGTAGGGTTGTGACTGCACCGTCACACCAGGTGGAGTCTCAACCTGGTGCATGATGAGGTTTGTGCGTCCTGGCAGGAGGAAGAACACATCGGCAAACTGCTCTTCCAACAAGTCTGTTCTCTGGGGCGACTGTGGCTCAGTGGTTAGCAAGTCGGCCTTTCAATCAGATCGGTGGTTCGATCCCCGGCTCTGGCAGTCTGTGTTGTTGTGTCCTTGAGCAAGACACTTAACCCTCATTGCTCACCGTTGCTGTGTCTACGGTCTAATGTATATCATGTAAGTCGCTTTGGATAAAAGCGTCAGCTAAATGAAATGTAATGTCCCGGAGAGATGGGTTTCTTCAAGGACCGAGGCCGGGTTAGTTGATTTTGGGACCTCGGGCCCCAGCTCCTCTCTCTCAGAAACCGCGGACACCAGAGAAACAGACTCCGCCTCCCTCCATGCTTTCAGGAGGTTGAGGTGGTAGATCTGTGTAGCTCCGCCCCTGTCAGAATGCACCACCTCGTAGTCGACCTCCCCCACTCGCTGTGTGACCACAAAGGGTCCTTGCCACTTACCTCCCACCACACGCTGCTTTGAGCTAAATGCTAACATCAGCATGCTAACATGCTTCCAACATCAATGCCTACATGATGATGTTGAGCTACTGTTTACATTTTTCTAATGTTTGCTAATTAGCAGAAAGTACAGCCAAGGCTTTGTAGCTATTTAGCCATAAAACAGTATTGGCTCATTTGATCTAGTTGTTCAACCATTTGCCTCAAAACAGCAAATGTGGAGCTCATGGTGGTTCTAGAGCAAAGGTCTGGACCAAAGTGGTGGGCTGAGCCCCGCCTCTAGGCCTTGCTGTGAGGGGGCTTTCAATGTTGACCTATCTTCGAGCTGATGCCGAACATCAACGCGTTGCTTTCATTGTTGGGCCCATTTTAGCCTATTTTTCTGAAGCAACCATTGACACTTTTAAAGTTGTTTGTGATCCGGCTCCTTTTTGGGATCGGTTGCTGCAGCCTGCTGCTCTAGTATGAATATACCTTTGTTTCCATATTGTGAGTTTGATTCCTGACAAAGGTATATGATCGAAACGTTGCATCTTCAGTAGATTTAGTACTTTCACACGGATGTGAAATGACGAAACATTAGAAATGTGTTCCGACTCTGAGTCCTGTGAGGGCCGTAAATACCTGGTTCCTTAATCCAGGAACCAGACTTATTCTGAATTATGGTCACGGTTCTTCCTGCACGGACCATCACGGGACAGTTCTGCGGCAGTTGGTTGTCTTAGGGTGATGATGATGATGATGATGATGACGATGATGATGGTCACACGGTTCATCTCTCTCTTTTCCTCTGTCTGTCCCCAGGCGGTTGAGATATAAAAGACTTTTCTGCAAAAGTGAAGTTGGGGGAAGAGAGAACACACACACACACACACACACTTTTCCACACAGATAATTACTCAGTCTGTACTCAGACTGACTCAGAGGGGGGAGGGAGAAGATCTGAGGATGAGTGAATGAGGAGAGGAGGACGAGCAGGGGGAGAGAGAGAGAGAGATGATGAAGAAGAAGAAATGTGGGAAAGCAGCTGAAGTTCAACTCAATTTTCAGTTTCAAATTCTTTATTATCATATGCACAACAATGAAGATTGACAATGGAAATCTTAAGTTGCTATATATAGCGGGTTAAACTATAGAGCAACTTAAATAAATTCAATTATTCTAAACATTTGTGGTTGGCAGTATTGCAAATGAATGCATAATGAGAAGTACATGTAACAGGAGGCGTGTCCTTATCCCTGCCACTTCCTGTGTCTGCGATCGGCTCTTTGGTTTTGCTAACTCTGAGATGGAGGATGTTGTTCTGGCACAAGTTCTGCTGTGAACTCTCGGCAAGTGTACAGTGTGTGAATGGGTTTATAAATGTGTGTGTGTGTGTAAGTCCAGATGAATGAAACATGTGAAGCTTGCATTTGTACTTTGAATTCACCTTATTGTCTGGACTATTGATCTACAGGCACCAATGTGAGAGTGGCTGATGAGCAGAACACCGGAGGGGACATCATGGTGGTCGTACCTGCCTGTAAATAGATGCAGTCTGTGCAGCCCACATAGGAGCAGGGGGCTCCATGTAACTCAGGGGGGCCCATCAGCTGGGCGTGGGTTATGGCAACATCAAAGAGGCCTGAATATCCCCACAGAACCACCTGTGAGCGCCTCAAGCCATGTGGCTGTTCAGCTGCTGCCCACTTACACACTAAACACTGAAGCAAAGGAGGTGAACAGAAAGGGGTCCACGCCTGGTCCAGAGAGGCGTCTGGACCCTGCAGGGCTGCTTCGCCTGACGTCCTTCATCTATGCTGTTGGCCTCATTAGTGGTAAGAGGGGGGTCTCGTGCAGCCTGCTGCCCTGTGACCCGACCCTGGATGAGCATACAGTAAATGGATGTTTTTATGTACCAACGACGTCGGACAGCATGCACATTGCAGATCACATGTTCTGACTGTGGTGTGGTGTGGGAACTTTGCATAGATTTCCTAAACCTGTCCCAGAGATGACACTTTTATGGCGAGTGCAGAGCGCTATCAGCTGTGAGAACCTTGTGGGCTGGCCTCTGACGACATCTTCAAAAGGTGCCACCAGCTCCACCCCCTATGTAGGTGGAGCTACCTGGAGTAGCCCCTCCCATCCTCAGCAGCTTGTACATCTACCATATAGAAAACCTACTCACTATTTCGTTTCTGGCTTGGAATGGGGGAACCAAGAAGGCCAAACTGTGGAGCCTGAATCAAACGTTGCTGGGGGGCATTGCTCAAGCCTCCAGCAGGTCTGTGACACAAGGACAGTGAAGACTGCAAGGACCTTAACCCATGACCTCAGCATGCTCTCACGCCCTGGCCTCTGGCTGGACAGCCTGGTCTCAATCCCAGGGCGCCTAAGACCTGCCACGCCAACGTATTGATACTGAGCATGGGGCTCCCTTTAGTATGTGATATGGACCTCTGCTATGGGGGCCGGTGTTCCTATCCTGTGTTTACCAAAACTTGCGTGATGCCTTGTGTAACAAGTTCACTCATGTTAAGCCCAACCAGGATCTTCATTTTCACCCTAACCAAGTGCTTTTGTTTTCTAAACCTACAACCTCACAAAACACGCTTTACACAAGCCTGTTGGAGGGAAGAGGCCACACAGAGCCGTGCCGGCTTCACTCTGTCAAGCAGCCAGACGTGGTGAGTCACGCTGCTCTGCTTCTTAACAACCTCATCGGAGCCTCCAGAAGCACTGGACACGTTATCCTTCCCCATGCGTATGCACACACACACACATTGCTTTTCTTTTAACAATGTCCCCTTTTAGAATCGTGCTACTGTATTGTGTTGCTCCTGCAGGGCTCCTCTATTGTCTGTCAGTGGGTACCGACCTGAGTTTCCCTTTGTTGCAATAAGGATCCATCTCTCTATCCAGAGAGCCACCTGTCGGCGTCACATCTGTAACACCGCATCACATCCATGAGCATCCTCTCTGGGGAGAGGCCCATCATCTGATTACTGCCTTCTCTGCTTGGTGTGTGTGTGTGTGTGTGTGTGTGTGTGTGTGTGTGTGTGTGTGTGCCGTCACATCCCCTCTGAGCTGAAACTTTCATATTGTAATTACCCCGCTCAGTCTGTCTGAGACCATTTGTGTCCTCCTTTCTCTCCCTTTTTCTTCTTCTTCTGTCGTTGTTTACCGCAGTTGACGAACTGAACAACACCATTAGGTTACAGTGTTGTTTCCTGGAGTCAGCGGGTGCTGAGCCCTCCTGTGTGTTTACATGAAGGCGTGTGTGATATGTGGGTCACGGAGAACCAGGACAAGAGGCCTTCAGGCTCCGTGTGAGCACAGACCTGTCCTCTGCTGTGATCGCTTCTTTTCTCTCTCTTTCTGCTTTGCCTTCTGTTACGTTCGCAACTTTCATTTTATTTGATCTTTTCTGTCAAAGTTCAGTGAGGAAGACTTCTTGGTTCGGCCTCCCGTCGTCCTTCATTCGTTCTTCCACTGATCCGCGGCTCCGCGGCCTGGCTGGTCTCAGACTTTCCATTTTACGATATTGAAATTGGAAAGGTATTCCTCAGCGTTTAAAGCCATTCCTGTTGCACTGACCCAGTGAATCTACAATTGGTTGCAATTTTTCTTAAATTAATAACATATTTTTAGACACCATATCAGGGCTGGACAAATCAGCCCAACATTTTATCATGATTTCTTTTTTTTATATTGATCAATCTCGATAATTATCACAACAGATGTTTAATAATAATGATGCTCAATTTACAGTTTTAAGAGTATAATCCATAGGACAGAACCACAAAATGATGGTTTATAATATACAATGTGACCCAGAAGAGTTGACAATTCAATAATTTGATCTAAGATTCGAATGAAATCTCACAGTGAAACATCGTCAAAACCAAAAAGAGCATCACATTCTGGCCCAGTGAGTGCATATATTTACATAGGATACATTTTTCCCAATAAATCATAACATCTAGTCTGTTGTGCAATACATATCAACCTATTATTAACATTATTTTATAAAAATAACTCATATTCTTTAAATCAATCTCCTTTGTGTACGTAAATAATTCACCATACTAACTAAAACATTTGATCTTGGTTCAATACCAACAATCTGAGGCAGCTTTCATAATCATGTGTCAATCAGAGCGCTCATACGAAGGAAGCATGAGCAGAGCAGCAGATGTATTTTCTATTTATGATTGATTCTCTAAAATCAACATGGGAAAGCGCATAGAAACAGCTGTTTGCATGTCCCCCCCACCCCCTTCTCTCTCTCTCTTAAGGAACTGCCTGTCTATTTGTTTCAGTTCTTTGGACAGCATCGCACCTATACACACACACACACACACACAAACAGCATGGTTCATAATTCTAAAACAACAAGTGATAGTGAGCTGCATCCCAGCCAGTAGTTGTGTAGTTCTAATGAAGCAGAGGGGGCTGGAGGTGGTGGTTGGGTTCATGTGTGCAGTGTGTGCAACACTGCTGCACTTCACCTGCACTGCTCTATCCGGGCAGAACATGCTTGAAATTGAATAAGAAGGCAATGAGTAGATCGCGTAGCTCCTCTTGGCTTTCCCAAAGGTATCAGACCGAATCGATGCAGTTCTGATAGTGAAGCCAGGCCACCTGCAGTTCTGCAGGGGGAAGCTGATGTGGGCGTGTCTTAAACCTGCATTCTTCTATTCAGCGTTCTCTGCTACTTAGCTCACCCTCTTGTATCACAAGAGATCAAGGTGTTGATTTAAAGAAGGTGTTATTTTCTGTCAAGGTAAATGATGGAGTACACTGCACCTGTAATTACTACATTTCACCAAATGTGGACAACCTGCTTCTTTCTCTTGATCACTCGCTGCTCACTTTAATTTAATATATTCATGCTGCGGCCGTTTTATTCTCTCATTATTAAATTAATCTAAACATACCAGCTTTACCACCTTTAAATTAAGAACTGGATTTGGACAAAACCTTTTCATTTGAGATATGCTTTTATAAATGACAGCTAATGGACAAATTTACACTAAACTGCATTTTTATGGTAAAAATAATTACACTCCCCATTTTTTTTTGAAATGATACAAGCTCTGGAAGAGTAAACATAGATGAGCTTTCTTCTGAAGTGGATGTGAACCAAACTGCAACCTCTTCACATAATGAGTTCAGTTGATCTGTTGTATCTCTGCTTCTGTGTCTCTGGCTGCAGAGGTGGCCTCGCCTCGATGCTCCATGGAGCTCCTGAAGTCCACACCTTCACAGTTTCTAAATAAAGAGCACTTGAATGTGGTTGCAGCAACGATATTGTACAACACCGAGATCACGTCTTGCTCAACTGATCGCTGTCATTGCTTGTGTGTGTGTGTGTGTGTGTGTGTGTGTGTGTGTGTGTGTGTGTGTGTGCGTGTGCGTGTGCGTGTGCGTGTGCGTGTGTGTGTCTGGGCGGTGGTGAACTGAAGGGGGCGATCTTGTTGTTAACCCTTTACCCAACACGGAGGTTCTTTGATTATGCCGACCTCGTGAGGAAACCTGACAGGAAGCTGGGGTGGCTGTGGGTCAGTGGTTAGCAGGTCTGACTTTCAATCAGAGGACCGGTGGTTCGATCCCTGGCTCCACTAGTCCATGCGAGGTATGATTCAGGTGGTGATGTCGCTAGTTAACCGTTCTTCTACGGCGCGACATCATGTGACCCACAGATGCTTTGTGGTTACATTAAGAAGAGCTTAGTTTCACTTCCACCTCTCAACAGACTACTTGTGTTTACGTTCTTAACAGACAAACAAAGAAAAGACTCAGAAAGACATAGATCGGGGAAAAGATAAGGAGAATGTCAGAAAAACAAAGAGAGAGGGTGATGAGATGAGGGATGAAGAGCAGGTACTGACCACTGTGCCCACGACAGGATTAGCATGATGTAGCTGACCACAGAAATATACATGTTCTCATAAAGAGTTTATGGTTATGAAGAGGAGCCTGTAGACTCCGATCAGCCACCTTACATAATCACAGCGTAGCGATAGTGCATGACTGTCCAAACACACCTTTTGCTCTTTACTCCGTGCTGTTTGACGATGAAGTGTAGCGCTCGTTGGCAGGAGGGCCAATCAGAGGCTGAGGAACCCTTCGGTCCTCGTGGACTGTGATCGTGCTGCATTCCTGCTACAGATCATTTATCCTGCCACTTTCAAAGCTGTTGTTATCCAGTGTTTGCTCTGCAGGCTTCTTAGAACGCACATATTTAGATCAGAGAAATCAGAGAAAGGTTTGGCTCAACCCTGCGTCCGGCCATGGAAGCAGCTCCAGGCTTCTCCACCTCCTCCCTCTGATGCCTCCTGATCTCCTCTGTTGGATCTCTTTGTGTCTGCTGGTCTTCTCTCTCTCCGTGTCTTGCTTTCTATCACTCTGGTTTATGCTTTTCCGTCTCTGTCTTCCTGTCTTTTAAAACCCGTCGTGACATCTTTCTCTTCTGATCAAGCTTTTATCCTTTCCTGTTGCCATCGCCACCCTCCGCCTTTGTGTTGTTTTTATCCTCTATCTTTTCTGAGTCTCTAATTCAAACCCTTTCTGCCCGTTCTTTTGGTTCCTTTTTTTTTCATCATTTATTTTGTCATCTGTTTTCTAGGATTTTTGGTTTATTATTAAACCAAAAATTGGTCTTCAGTTCTCTTTCGTCTTTCTTTCTTTTTCCTCCCTCATCAGATGCATTTCTGTGTCTCCCCAATTCAGAAACCCACATTCCCTCATCACACTCTTTTTCTATTTCTGTCTTCTCTAGTCTCTCTCTTCTCTCTCTCTCTCTCTCCCTCACACACTACACACACACACACACACACACACACACACACACACACACACACCTCCATTAGCCTGTAGCTTACTGCACCAAAATAATCAATATTCTTACTCAATAACGGTATTGATCAGACTTGCTCATCTCTGGTCATCCCGCTGCTGTAATCAAACCTTGCTTCTCTTTAAAAGATCACAGAGAAAATACTGTAAACAGCGCACGCACACACACACGCACACACACACACACACACTTTCTAAAGCTGCTGATCACAGCCTTGCTGCCTCCAAATTGTCAATACTTTCCAATCAATACTGGTATTGATGAGAGTTTAGTAGAATCAGAGTGATTGGCTTAAGATGAAGCAGGCAGGGAGAGGGGGGAGGGGGGGGGGGGCAGAGTTTGACATGACTGGTCCCCTCCCACTAAGGGTCCTGGTCTGGATAAAGGATACCAGCCAGACCTCTTGAAGCAGCAGAGCATCCTCTATTCACACGCTCCTTTCAAAATAAACTTCCGTCTTCAATGGAAACCACTTTAGGAAAGGATTGTGAAATACTTAGTTGGGATTCGGAAAATAATCCTAACTAAGTAGTAATAAATATGGAAGTGCCGTAACTACATCACAAAATAAATAAATCCACATGGACTTCTCTGTTCACGTGGGGAACGAACAGCTGGAAGCGTCTTCATCGTCTCTCCTAGCCCCCTCCAGCGCCCACCTTTGAGCTCTGCTTCTCACAGGAAGCTTTCGGAGGGCCAAAATATGATCCAATACGATCTGAATACTTATTCAGTTTGCGAAGGGAGCGTTTGTGAAAGAGTTTTGCTGAGTCTGTGTCGAGTGGAACACTTTGTGAAAACCACTGTGGCTCAGTGGTTAGCAAGTCTGTCTTTCAATCGGAAGGTCGGTGGTTCGATCGCAGGCTCCGGTAGTCCGTGTCCTTGAGCAAGACACTTATAGACCCTAATTTCTTGCTGTGTCTGTGGTCTACTGTATATCATGTAAGTTGCTTTGCATAAAAGCGTCAGCTCAGTGTAATGCACAAAACTTTTCAGATCAGGCAATATGCATTTATTCATCCATTTTCATCCGCTTATCCGGGGTCTGGTCTTGGTGGCAGCAGGTCCAGCAGGCTGACCCAGACTTCTCTCTCACCCGCAACATCTACCAGCTCATTCTGGGGGATCCCGAGGCGTTCCCAGGCCAGCTGGGAGATATAATCCTCCAGCGTGTCCTGGGTCTTCCCCGGGGCCTCCTACCAGTTGGACGTGCCTGGAAAACCTCTAAAGGGAGGCGTCCTGGAGGCATCCTAATTAGATGCTGAACCACCTCAGCTGACTCCAAAGCACATGTAGACTGGTTGGGCAAACTCCCAGGACCCCTCCAGTATCCTTGCGAGGGTAAAGAGCTGGTCCACTGTTCCACGACCAGGACGAAACCTGCACTGTTCTTCTTGAATCCGAGGTTTGACAAACGGTCGGAGCCTCCGTTACAGCACCCTGGCATAAGCTTTTCCCGGAAGGCTGAGTAGTGTGATACCCCGATAGTTCGAGCACACTCTCCGGTCCCCCTTCTTGAAGATGGGAACCACCACCCCGGTCTGCCAGTCCATGGGCACTGTTCCCGACCCCCATGCGACATTGAAGAGGCGTGTCAGCCAAGACAGCCCAACAAAGTCCAGCGCCTTCAGCATCTCAGGACGGATCTCATCCACCCCCGGCGCCTTGCCACCAAGGAGCTTTTTGACTACCTTAGTGGCCTCTGCCAGGGATATGGGTTCATCCACCCCCAAGTCTTCAGGCGCTGCCCCCTGTTCAGGGGACATGTTGACCAGGTTTAGGAGTTCCTCAAAGTGCTCTTTCCACCGCCCGACGATATCCTCTGTCTGGGTCAGCAGCCCACCTCCCCTGCTGATAACAGCCTGGGGAAGGCCCTTCTTTCCCTTCCTGAGTCGTCGGATGGTTTGCCAGAACCTCCTTGAGGCCAACTGAAAGTTCTTCTCCATGGCCTCCCCGAACTCCTCCCATGCCCGAGTTTTAGCATCCGTGACCACCGCAGCTGCCTGCCTGTACCTGTCAGCTGCTTCAGGAGACCCCTGGGCCAACCAAGCCCGAAAGGCCTCCTTCTTCAGCTTGACGGCTTCCCTCACCCCCGGTGTCCACCACCGGGTTCTTGGGTTGCCGCCATGACAGACACCGATGACCTTACGACCACAGCTCCTAGCGGCCTCATCCACAATAGAGGCTTTGAACATGATCCACTCGGATTCCATGTCCCCAACCTCCCTCGGGATGTGTGAGAAGTCCTTCCGGAGGTGGGAGTTGAAGACCTCCCGGACAGGATCCTCCGCCAGACGTTCCCAGTTCACCCTCACTACACGTTTGGGCTTGCCAGGTCTCTCTAGCCGGCTACCCCGAACTATGGAGTCGGCAGGTGGCGCCCTCTGCAGGACCCCTCCCATTGACTCCAAGAAGGACTTGGAGTCCTCTGACTGTTGTTCGGTGCATAAGCACAAACAACAGTCAGAGCCTTACTCCCAGCAACCCGTAGGAGCAGGGAGGCGACCCTCTCGGGAAAACTCCAATAAGCGCTCAGCCGGGGACTCGTGAGTATGGCTCCGGGAGGGTTCCCCGGTTTCCCTGGTCCGGGCGAGGTAGCTACAGTCTTTTGGCTGCTTATCATCTGGGTTTTTGAACCGCTCTTAGTTTGGGCTCTCTTTATCAACATGTTGTGACTAATTCCACTCCATGAAAACAATTCCAGCGTCTCTGTCTTGGCTGGTAGACACTCATTAACGCACCTCCAGCATGACTAGATGTGTGTTTGAAAAGGAAAAGCACACACACACACACACACACACACACACACACACACACACTGTCTCTTCAAGCCTGCTTAGAAGATAAGAGGTCTCTCTCTCTCTCAATTTCAATTTTCAATTTTCAATTTCAATTCGCTTTATTGGCATGAATGTACAAAAAGACAATATTGCCAAAGCATTACAACAACAAGAGACAAACACAAAAATATACAACTTACATGGACAACCACAATAATAATAAAACCATTCCAATTCCAGACGAAATGTCACGTGTGTGTGTGTGTGTGTGTGTCTCACTCACTGTCTCTCTCTCTCTCTCTCTCTGTGTGTGTGTGTACCTGAGGCTGTGTAATTGTAATCAGTCTCGGTGAGTTTGACTCCCTGCAGTTTCCTCTCAAGGTCACCATGTGATCTTGGTCGGACTGTTTCTATGACTTCATACATTCACTAGTGTGTGTCTGTGTGTGTGTGTGTGTGTGTGTGTGTGTGTGTGTGTGTGTGTGTGTGTGTGTGTGTGTGTGTGTGTGTGTGTCTGTGTGTGTCTGTGTGTCTGTGTGTGTGTGTGTGTGTGTGTGTGTGTGTGTGTGTGTGTGTGTGTGTGTGTGTGTGTGTGTGTGTGTGTGTGTGTGTGTGTGTGTGTGTGTGTGTGTGCGTGTGTGCGTGTGCGTGCGTGTGTGCTTGTGCCGTGAGAGGATAGATCTGATCTTGTACTGCTTATAGAGAGGTTTCCCTCCCAGCAATTATCTGTCACTGTAGATAATGTCACCAATCAATGAGCTGACGCATGAACCTTAATGCTGAATATTACACCATCTTTTAATAGGATTTGTTTTTTATTTTACTGAAATATATGAGTGTGCAGCCTGCTTTACTAAGAAGTTGCCCCTGGTTTACTGACTGTTTGGCCCCTCTGTTTATGGAGCCTGTTTTACTGACTGTTTGGCCCCTGTGTTTAAGGATCCTGGTTTACTGACTGTTTGGCCCCTTTGTTTAAGGATCCTGGTTTACTGACTGTTTGGCCCCTGTGTTTAAGGATCCTGGTTTACTGACTGTTTGGCCCCTCTGTTTAAGGATCCTGGTTTACGGACTGTTTGGCCCCTGTGTTTAAGGATCCTGGTTTACTGACTGTTTGGCCCTGTGTTTAAGGAGCCTGGTTTACTGACTGTTTGGCCCCTCTGTTTAAGGATCCTGGTTTACTGACTGTTTGGCCCCTCTGTTTATGGAGCCTGTTTTACTGACTGTTTGGCCCCTGTGTTTAAGGATCCTGGTTTACTGACTGTTTGGCCCCTCTGTTTAAGGATCCTGGTTTACTGACTGTTTGGCCCCTGTGTTTAAGGATCCTGGTTTACTGACTGTTTGGCCCCTCTGTTTAAGGATCCTGGTTTACGGACTGTTTGGCCCCTGTGTTTAAGGATCCTGGTTTACTGACTGTTTGGCCCTGTGTTTAAGGAGCCTGGTTTACTGACTGTTTGGCCCCTCTGTTTAAGGATCCTGGTTTACTGACTGTTTGGCCCCTCTGTTTATGGAGCCTGTTTTACTGACTGTTTGGCCCCTGTGTTTAAGGATCCTGGTTTACTGACTGTTTGGCCCCTGTGTTTAAGGAGCCTGGTTTACTGACTGTTTGGCCCTGTGTTTCAGCGGTGGTCAGTGCCATCCCGGTGCCAGCCCTGGACTCGTCTCAGTACCCTGGTATCCTGCCTTCACCGTCCTGCGGCTTCACTCACAACAAGTTCAGCCTGAGGCCGATGCCTTTCCCCAGCCTGACCGTGGACAGAGGATACACACCAGGTACTGCAATACTCCTGCCACTTGTGAGAATACTACTGATACTAGTGTATAGCCAGAGGATACACACCAGGTACTGCAATACTCCTGCCACTTGTGAGAATACTACTGATACTAGTGTATAGCCAGAGGATACACACCAGGTACTGCAATACTCCTGCCACTTGTGAGAATACTACTGATACTAGTGTATAGCCAGAGGATACACACCAGGTACTGCAATACTCCTGTCCAGAACCTGGAGCCCTGTGACTCCAGGGTTTTATTGAGTTGAAACATGTCAGCCCAGCTCTAGTCCACACGTTTAATAGCTGGCTGCTTAGCCGCCACCGGGGTTTTGATTTAACGAGCGTCCGTGTTAACTGGCGACTCTCAGCCGAGGGCTGCCGCGGCTGCAAACCCGGACTGAACATGTAGGTGTCGCCGTGACACTCAACTGTGTTTATTAAACTCTGAAACGCTGCAGAACTGTGAAGTCTGTAACAACCAGACATGTTGGTGGGAACCCCTTCTCTGCTTGAGGCTCGCTCACTCGACTGGTTGGTTGGGGCACAACGTCACTTCCGTTGCCAACATGTGCGAGCGTACTGTCGGATGGCGTCGGCTGTAAGAGGTTGACCTTTATTGAATACGACAGGGCTTGGACTGCAACATCTTCATCGTTCCAGCTCCCTCTGTCTCCCTCCCTCTCCCTCCTCCTCTCCCAGACGTATTTAAGCCCATTTCGCTGCAGAGGCAAATGCTAAACGACATGCTGGGGAGCTGTAATTCAGTAATTGGCTAATTCCTAGTCGGCTTGTATCAGTGATTTAACAGCAGCAGAGAGACGAGGGGAAGGCTTCAGAGTCATTGAATTAGCCGACACAGTGGGAAACCTGATGGCAAAATGCACACTTTCAATAAGCTCAGTGGGGGGCCAATGACAGAGAGGCAGCCGTAATGAGCAGGTGATGGAGAGGCAGTTAATGAGGGAGATCACGTCAACTTAAAAGTCACACAAACAGCGAGACACTGAGCTGTTTACTGATCGAGGAGTAAACTACGGGTCCCAGAAACAGCATTCAGGGACACAGGAAGACCTGGATCTCTGCAGAACCTGTTGGATGCATTCTGAAATTTGAATACATTTCTTATGATTTAGGATCAATTCACGCATGGACAGAGAATTCTGATTATAATACTGCACAAGCATCCCCAGCTTCTCCTGCCGCAGTGGCCTTAAGCAAGACGTCAATCAGGGGTTGAACTGATCTGGGATCTGATAAGTAGTCGTGTTTCCATTCAATTGGCAAGAGCATTTGAAGCTGTTTTTTGTTTGCAAAGATAAATGCACGTTTCCAATTGACTGGTTTGGAGCAGATAAACTCAGCTCCTGCGTAGTTGTGTGGCAACGCTTTGCTGCACTTTAGGCCTCGTGGCAATCCGCCAGTAAGCAAAGTCGAGGAAGTAGAGGTTGCAAACCAGACACAAAACAAGTGGCTTTAGCAGAGAAACAAGGGAGAGACGTCTTCAGGTTTATTTTTAATTGGGCAGGTTTTAGTTGTTCTTATGTTCAGCTAGTATCGGTCATATTTAATGCTTGTCTGGGGACAAAGACAACATAATTATATCCGGATGGCATGCAGCTGGTGATGAAGCTCATGACAACCAAAAGAGACTTGGACTTCCAAAAATGGACTTGTGATCACCTCTGTATTTTACACTTCAGCGAATTGCTGCAAGAGAATGAGGACTTTGAGTCGTGGGCAGTTCATTTCAAATATTTTCCCCTTGGTAAATGATAAATGGACTTGTATAGCTCTCTTCTCGTCTTCCGACCACTCACAGCTCTGTAACACTACTTGTCATCATTCACACCCATTCACACAATGATGGGAGGGGCTAATGTCCCTCACGCTTGTGAATAGACCATGTCTTAGGCTTTTATTGTGAAAGGTAAGAACGGAGTGTTGTTTCTGTCGATGCTGGAAGGTTTTCCGTCTTCGTTGGGACTGGAGCCTCTGTGTTGTTTCATAAATAACTCATCTCGTTCCGTACAACTGGATTGCTTGACGCCTTTTATCCACAATAAGAAAACTCAAACAAATCAACCTATGTCAAAATAATTAAGGTTGTTTTTACTCAGAGTAATATCTGTGTATTCATGACAGAAAAATAAGTTTGGAAAAATATATTGACGTGCGGCTTGATCAAGCTAGTGTATATTGACCTGAAACTAATCATTATTGTGTATGCGTGAGCTTAGAATGGTCCGTTCAAGGAGTCCGCCATGTTTCTACAGGAGCCCAGAAGGGACAAAACAAACAGGCTTTAATGTTTTCTACATTACCTGAAGTCCACCGCAGGTCTCAGACACGGGGCTGACAAAGGGGCGGTATTAAGTCTGATGCAATCTTAAACCTCACCACTAGAGGCCACTAAACCCTACACACTGCTTCTTTAACAGGACACTTATTTAAGAGCCAAATCAGAAGAGGTATATATGTTGAGGAACATTTCGGTGAGAAGTGCACTGATGCTCCTTCCAGGAGACTAAAAAACAAACTACTGTCATAAACCCAGTCCCTTATTAGGAGCTTTCCTTCTTACACAGACACTGTGAATAATAAGATAACCCAATAAATCGCTGCTCCTCTCTACTTCGAGATCTCTAACCAGTGGATTTGTTATCCACCCACACAAACGCACCTTGCGTTTCATGTCTAAACACACTCGCTATGATTTCCGCTCAGACGCTGAGTCACCAGCAGACTAATGCTCTCCGACTCTCTCCTCATTCACACTCGCTCGGAGAAAACATCTGAGGTGTTATTAAACGGCACGCTGTCGCATCTTAAAATGCATCCAGACTGTTCCCTGATGCTCGGATCACAACACCACGGCTGTGACACAACAACGTAGGGGAAGTGTTGCGCGAGCAGAGGGGGTATCAGGTTAGTTCCGGTTAGGTTAGTGCGTCCTTCAATTGTTTGGGCTGTTTAGTGTGTCTTCACATTGGCAATTGTTTCTGAAGCCACAGCACATCCTGAGAATGTTCTTGTCAGTCGTTCCTATTTATGGTAACCCTGAGAGCTCGACGATCAAATCAGTTCCTCCGCTAAATGTGAAGGAGTTCCAGAGATTTCTCCTTCACGATGGAAAATGGGCCTTAAGGACGGGACGGCTGCACAGACCCAACAACCATGAACCAAAATGCAGCCGGATGACGGATCAAAGTTTGTTATCGCTCATTATAATAATAGCAATAAGTAGATTTAACAGCAGATATCTCCAATACAATTAGAATACGTTTATTTCAAGGGCATTGTGCAACGCCCCTGACCACTGCACTGGCCCTGAACGTGTCCCAGGCGTGAGTTTCCTTTTCACCGCCCACTGGAGTTGTGCAGAGCTTCTCTCGGCTCTTTTTCAGAAGGCTGCGCACCTCGTCCAATTGTTGACGATGTTTCTTCAGTTGCTCGTGTCGTTTTCTTAATTTGCAGTGTGTTTTGGCTCTTCGGGGCCACCATACTTAATTACATTTCATTCACACTTTCCTGATGAGTTGAGTCAACAAAAAAAAAAAGAGCATTCTTCAGTGAAATGAAACCAACAAAACTCTTCGGCCTCCTTTTCAGTCTCTCTGCCATTCTTTTTTCCTCACAGGGGAGTGTTTCTTTCTCCCTCTCCCTCTCTCTCTCTTTTCTTCTCTTTCTTCCTCTCATCCGCTTGTTGAACCCACAGCGGCTCTATACATATGCTCTCCTGTGGTCGCTCTGAGCCGACGGCTGTGGCTGCACGAGGAGCTCCATCTCCCACTCGTCTCATCCGTGTTCCTGCACACAGTCAGGATTTTTCTCCACCCCTCTTCTTCAGCGAGATTCTTCTCCATCTTCTTCCTCCTCCTCTCTCTCTGTCACACGTGTATCTCCGATACAATGTGATTTCTCTCAGTGTGAAAAAAAAGAGATTACTGGTTTGAATTAAGTTATTAAGATCGGTGACCCTCTAAGTATGCAAATGAGAGACTGCAGCGTGTATGTGTCTGTCTGGTGGGGATTAAACAGGTGTGGAGGGGTCACAGGTCATGAAACATGGAGTAGAAGGTCCATGCAGATACATCTGCATTTACATTCCTGTCTCTCAGCCCCACGGCCGTCCTGCAGCAACAGTGGTGTGCACAACGTCACTGGGCACATGGAAGCAGAAGCTGCCAATCAAAACACTCTGTTGTCATAAATCTGCAGTAAAAATATTGCAGTTTATATATATTCAGTGTTTTCTGTCTCTCTTATTGGACCTTCTGTTTTTTGTCCCTCCCTTCTCTCCGTCCCCATTCCTCCCTGACATCTCTACTCTCCATTCCTTTCGCCCACTTCCCTTTGCCCTTCGTGCCTTCGTCTCCTCGTCCCTCCTCCTCCTCCTCAGCGATGCCTTCGGACTCCTCCATCAATCCTCTCCTCCAGCAGCAGCCCCAAACCCAGCAGGCCACTCCGCTCCTCCCCGGCTCCTCAGCACCGCTCGGGGACCACATCCCCGGCCCGATCCCCGGGGCCCCTGCTGCTGCTGAGGAGGCCCAGGCCGGCGGCGGTCGCACCATCCCAACGGCCTGCGTCCGGCCCACCCACCCGCTGCGGAGCTTCACCAACCCGCTGCTGCCACCGCCGATGGGCACCATCGACCCCAAGGTGTACACCTCCATGATGCCGCAGTCCAGTGAGTACGCCGATTGTTTCACAAAGCAAAGGTCACCACGCCCCCACATGGTGTTGGTTGTAATGCAACGTAACCTCATACAATAGTTTGCATGATTTCTCACAAAAAGTTATATATGCATTTTTCATCAAAAGCCAGCCACACGTGTCAACTCCTGCTTGTAACATGCACACAGTCTTTTCAAACCTTCCATCTTCAAAGGAAACACTTAGCTAGGTATTGGCAACAAAGAGACACTGCTACATTATTCTACATAGGTACAGCTACTGGATGACAACAGAAGTCACATGACATTACTCGAGACATAACCAGTCCTGAACCTGTCTAGCCAAAGCAGAAGGGCTTTGAACTTTCATTCTTTCTAATTGACATCTTGTAAAAAAACAAGACAAACAAGTCAAAATTCCAAACTCAATGCTTTAAAGCCGACGGGTACGTGCACTTCGTATACAAAGTCTATGTGACGTGACGCAACTTGATTCTGCTGCAGTACCTCTCATGCCCACTAGTTGCCGATTGAAGAAACCACAGCTGTTGCGTCTCACGGCTTCATCATGTCGTCAACCGGAGTGTTGGATCGATGTTTAATTTATTATCTGAGGTTTGATTGTAATTAATATACCTTGTTGAGACACTGTTGACTTAAGTGCTTGTGTTTGGTCCATTTTTCTGCATTACGTTTTTAGTGTAATACATAATTCAAGTATTACATTCCTGCCAATGCATTTGTCTTGACTGCAAATATACTTTCACTGAAGCCTCCCTCCCAGTGGAAAACATGTCCCCGTCAATGCATCCATTAAATACTAACAGCCTGGACTAGATCTTTTGTCGAGGCAAAAATGATAAGTGTTTTATTCCACATGATGACAAAACCAATATGTTTTTTAAAACTCAGGGTCTGGTAGCTGCTCCTGAAGCTCCAGTTTGTTGGTTGTTTTGTCAGATTCCACTTCCTCTTTGTTTAAAATGGATTCTCTCTGCTGAGCGGCTTTAATATTTTATTCAGAGAAACTAAATGCATTAGCCTAAGGGTGCTACGTAGTGTGTGTGTTTATAGAAAGATGCACTGCAACTGGCCTTGACATTAGCCAGAGGGTTAGACTCTCCCTCTCTCCATGTTACCTGTTTTCTCTCTCTCTCTCTCTCTCTCTCTCTCTCTCTCTCTCTCAAGGCAACACATTCTATTGTTTGCACATGCATGCACTGTCTTTTCCAAATAAACACATTACATTTATCCAAAAGCAACTTACATGATACACAGCAACAGTGAGCATTGAGGGTTAAGTGTCTTGCTCAAGGACACAACAACAGAATGGCTGAGCTGGGGTTTGAACCACCGATCCTCTGATTGAGTCAGACCTGCTAACCACTGAGCCACAGTCACACCTGTATTCACAGGAAACAACTTGGTTAGGTTTATGAAAAGACAAAGATAGGGAGTTACTTTTGCGTTAGTAGTACTTAGTACTTAGTAGTAGTGAAATAAGTCATTGTTTTCACACGAACAGTGGTCTCCTGGGTTAAAGTGTGTTTGTTTGACCTCCCCTCTTGCCTTTACTCCTGCTATGAATACGAGCATGTAGACTAACTGACAAGCTAACACGTTTGATGCCTTGGCAATGACAGCTGGCCAGTAAAGGAGTCATTTTATTCTACAACATCCATCTCCTTCATGAAAAGCAGACTCTTCACTTGTGTTTTTATTATTGAAATATTTTTTTTGAAACAGATATTGTCCTGCCTTTGTTTCATAAAGATACCGACATCCACACTTGAACGCAAATTCGACTCAAAACGTCAACAATAATAATAGCTAATTATTTCATGAAAAGTGGCAACTCCTCTGGTAAAAAATAAGTCTGGTTGTATAGAAGTCTATGCTTCATGTGTTAAAGCTGCATTCTCTCTCCTGACCAACAGGGGGCGACTCCTCTGGTTGTATAGAAGTCTATGCTTCATGTGTTAAAGCTGCATTATCTCTCCTGACCACCTGGGGGCGACTCCTCTGGTTGTATAGAAGTCTATGCTTCATGTGTTAAAGCTGCATTATCTCTCCTGACCACCAGGGGGCGACTCCTCTGGTTGTATAGAAGTCTATGCTTCATGTGTCAAAGCTGCATTATCTCTCCTGACCACCAGGGGGCGACTCCTCTGGTTGTATAGAAGTCTATGCTTCATGTGTTAAAGCTGCATTCTCTCTCCTGACCAACAGGGGGCGACTCCTCTGGTTGTATAGAAGTATATGCTTCATGTGTTAAAGCTGCATTCTCTCTCCTGACCAACAGGGGGCGACTCCTCTGGTTGTATAGAAGTATATGCTTCATGTGTTAAAGCTGCATTATCTCTCCTGACCACCAGGGGGCGACTCCTCTGGTTGTATAGAAGTATATGCTTCATTAGTTAAAGCTGACTCTAACATGCGAACACGGCCGTGTCTGTTTGAATCGCGGTTGGCGAGCGGTTTTCAAGAAAAGAAATAAAGAGCAGACAAAAGAGAAAAAAGCTAAAAACGCTGCTCTCATGGCTCAATTGAGTTTGGTGCTCACTCTTTGGTCATCGCTTTACTTCAGTGTGCGAGTGAGGTGTCGGTCGACTGTGAGCTCTACTGGAGGAATGAAAACAAGGACACATACTCCCTCTTTTCTTTTCTTTTCTTTTTTGTCTCTCTTTCCCCCCTTTTACATTCCCCTCTTACTGTCCGTCTTTCAGGTCTTTTAATCTCTCATTCCTTTCCCTCCGCGGCTCATCCTCTCATTCTCTCTCTGATCGCCTGCAGTGGTGTGAACAGAAAACTAATACCCGCCTACAATACATATGATACCTGGACTGTGTGTGTGTGTGTGTGTGTGTGTGTGTGTGTGTGCGTTCCTGCTTTCTGTAGGTGTGTATCACCTCTGTGTGTGCGTGTGTGGGTGTATATACTTCCATTATGGTTCTGTTTACACGCCCAGGTGGCCTCAGATTAACATTGATTTTCCGCTCCTGGAAAGCTTTCGCTCAGAAATAGCGAGCCCAAGGCGACGCTCGGCTCGACACCCAGAGACTTCCCTCCCCCTCCCGCTCACCTTGTGACCCTCCTCCCCAACACAGAGCACTCAGAGTAGTGCTACCTCCACCACCCGCCACCTGATCCTCCATCAAGGAGGAGAAAAAAAACGGACTCGAGAGCGATGGTGTTTGACGCTCATGGTTGGCCTTGTTTGTGTGTGTTTATCCGGGCCTGAATGAAAAGAATGAGATGTTTTCACTGCTTAATTGGATTGTTGTGGCGAGAGAGAGAGAGAGAGAGAGAGAGAGACACTCACTTAAGTAAAGGTTGATACTCCAGTATGTCAGATGGATTGAAAGCTGCACAGAAGCCAGATTTACCTGATACCAGTTCCAACGTACCTGATATTGGAGCGGGTGTTGAAAGAGTCCAATAAAGAAAGCTGGACTGAAATTGTTTGTTTTGGCGGGATTCTTAGCTGAACCTAAAACTAGGTAACTCTGGTTGTATAGACGTCTATGCTTCATATGTTAAAGCTCCATTCTCTCTCCTGACCACCAGGGGGCGACTCCTCTGGTTGTATAGAAGTCTATGCTTCATATGTTAAAGCTCCATTCTCTCTCCTGACCACCAGGGGGCGACTCCTCTGGTTGTATAGAAGTCTATGCTTCATGTGTTAAAGCTGCATTCTCTCTCCTGACCACCAGGGGGCGACTCCTCTGGTTGTATAGAAGTCTATGCTTCATGTGTTAAAGCTGCATTCTCTCTCCTGACCACCAGGGGGCGACTCCTCTGGTTGTATAGAAGTCTATGCTTCATGTGTTAAAGCTGCATTCTCTCTCCTGACCACCAGGGGGTGACTCCTCTGGTTGTATAGAAGTCTATGCTTCATTTGTTAAAGCTGCATTCTCTCTCCTGACCACCAGGGGGTGACTCCTCTGGTTGTATAGAAGTCTATGCTTCATGTGTTAAAGCTGCATTCCCTCTACTGACCACCAGGGGGCGACTCCTCTGGTTGTATAGAAGTGGTTGGTTTGCATCATGGGAAATGTAGTATCCAGTATTTTTGGAGCTTGAACCATGGAAGAGATGACAGGAAATATTTTTTTGTGTGTTATCCGTCTTGTGTGAGTCCTCTACTGAATTGCTTCGTGCTTTTGCAGAGTTGAACAATGTTGCAACATACGTCTCATTATTTTGATAAAATCCCTGAGCAAACAAAAGAAAATCATATATATTCAAGATCTGACAGAAGTCCTTCAGGAGAAGTTTGATAAACATTTAGTACCACAGTTAATATTTTGGGCCACACAGAAAATGTGAACCCCTGACCTCGGAGGCCAATGGTGGAGCTTTGTAGTGTCTGTTTAGAGCTTGAGCAGATGCTACGGTTTTCTTCCTCCACCCCCTGCTCCCTCAGTTTATATCAATATTTAAACTGAGACTTTCTCTTTTTAAATGGAGCCTCCAAAGCCCATCTGCAGAGTAAAGTATGATGGTGTGCAGTTACTCACCTAAATTGGCCTGAATGTGCGGCTTAATGCTGGAAGCTGTAATGGGATTGTCTGGCTCAATGTCTGATACCCAGAAAAAGACATTTCAAGCCACAGCTGGAGGTAAACGCAGAGCCAGCTGTGATGGATGCTTCTAAGTGCACACCTTCATCTGGCCTCAGAGGGCACACGTTATTACCAATAAAAAGCTCTAGGATAGTTAAATATGGTTATGTCCAACATTTGGAGGGAGACAGCGATTTCATTTAGCGTCATTCTCAAATCGTACACTATTTAATTTTCTGCAACGTTCGTTACTCCCACGCTCTACAGCAGCCTCGCCAGTTTGTCTTGAGGAGCAGCACTAAAGGGAAGGTCAGCGAAACCATTAGGGTTTGTGAATATATAGCAAAAAAAAACAGCATATTGCCTCAGTCAAAAATAAATAATTAAAACAGGAATGCAGATTTGAAAACATAAAACGTCATTATCAGAAAACTCAGTCATGTAATGACTAAAAGCATTGTGCTGAGGATGTTGAGCCAGAGAAAGCAGGTAAAAGCTCTGCTTTCATATCATACAACCTGTTAATACCCACCTCATGTCAAGAAGGTGAGATGGGAGATAAGGGAGAAAAACGATTTTTCAAAAGACTTTGAACCTTCAGGCGTGGCGTAAAGATGGAGCAGGGGGAGGGGGTGGGGGTGGGGGGGGGGTCCACAATCTGCAGGCATCTGACAGAATCTTTAAATGTTAAAAAGATGGTGAAGTGTGGACTGTAATACATCTACGATTTGACTTTTTTTCAGTGGTAGCTGTAAGTAAGTAATATAACATACTATTTTAGGATTATGAGATACTGAATCAGATATTTGGCGTGCAAAGTAAAAATTATCCGTCAATCAATCTACATGAAAGGTTAAGAGATATAAATCAGAATAATGTGATAGAACCGCAAAATTGAGAACCAGACTTTATAATTCCAAAATATGTATACAAAAATGATTTTAGATTAATCAGGATTAGGAGATATTATGAGATTAGTAAATTCATATTTTCACCTACTAGCTCATAAGGCCTGCCAATACAATTTACATTATGACTTAACTTCTCGACATTTAATAAAATATAAATTATTTTTATTTAACGATCATTATTATTTATTCATCTTGACTTTGAAAGCAAGAAAAAATATTTAGTATCTACATTTTAATGTGTATCCATTTTAACTTTTTACTCTGGTATAAATGGGCTTCTATATGTTAAATGGATGAAGCGTGTTGATTGGTTGGGCAATACTTGGAACATTTGTATTTCTCACAGATTTTGAACAAATTATGAGATAAAAGAGCAATTTTGGAAAATAGAGCTTAGAGCTGCTTTCCAAAAATGGACTCCGCCCTTGTCTGTCTGCGTACCTGTCTGCCTGACCGATGGGCAGCCAGGTGCACGGGCGGGCATCAAACAGACGTGTGGAGAACATTTAAAAACAGGCAGACAAAGAAACAGCAAACTCCTGTGTGGAGCGGAGACGTCTGCTCTCCCTACAGAGACACGATGTCTCCTCAAAACGCTTCTCATCTTAAACTGTATTTACTTCAAACCGTCCTCAGGATCAATAGCCCCGCCCCCCTCCCCCTTCCATCCTCACCTCCTATCGCTGCAAATCTTTCCATCTTTGCCTTCGACCCAGGAACAGAGACACTGCTGATGTGACCCCCGGCGGGCATTTCACACCTCCACTCCTGCTTGTCTGGTAAATATATCCACCTCTCTGAGCAGACCCCCCCTCCCCCCTCGGGGCGGGCCAGGCACCGTGAAACTCTCTTTTATGGCTTTCTCCACTGTGGATGTGTAACCTTTGCTTCGTCTCTGTACTGCTGCAGCTCATTTCCACAAAATGTCTTTTTTCTGGAGCTCAGCTCAGTCTGGATTCAGTCTGACAGCAGCGTGCTGAGAAGTCATAAAAACACATTTGGTTCGGCTTCATTTTTAAAATGAAGCTGGCAGGGATCTCTACACCACATTTACAGACATTCAGAGTCACACAAGGTCAGTACGACTGAGTAAAACCACTGGGACTGAACGATACAGAGGCAGGCTTGAGCCATTCTGTACCATCAGCAGGGAAAGAAAAAACAACCTGTCAATCAGAAGGTAGCCCCGCCCTAAAGCATCCCCTGCTTTATGGTCTGTCTGACTCTAAGCAGCATAATTTATTAAATGAACATCATGCTGTATTGAAGAAGACTTGAAACTAGAGATTGAGACATAAACTCATGTTTACAATGTTTACTGAGGGAATACATCAAGAGAGAAGTAGAGTCATTTATATAGACTTCTATACAACCAGAGGAGTCGCCCCCTGGTGGTCAGGAGAGAGAATGCAGCTTTAAGACATGAATCATAGACTTCTATACAACCAGAGGAGCCGCCCCCTGGTGGTCAGGAGAGAGAATGCAGCTTTAACACATGAAGCATATACTTCTATACAACCAGAGGAGTCGCCCCCTGGTGGTCAGGAGAGAGAATGCAGCTTTAAGACATGAATCATAGACTTCTATACAACCAGAGGAGTCACCCCCTGGTGGTCAGGAGAGAGAATGCAGCTTTAACACATGAAGCATAGACTTCTATACAACCAGAGGAGCTGCCCCCTGGTGGTCAGGAGAGAGAATGCAGCTTTAACACATGAAGCATAGACTTCTATACAACCAGAGGAGCCGCCCCCTGGTGGTCAGGAGAGAGAATGCAGCTTTAACACGTGAAGCATAGCCTTCTATACAACCAGAGGAGTCACCCCCTGGTGGTCAGGAGAGAGAATGCAGCTTTAACACATGAAGCATATACTTCTACACAACCAGAGGAGCCGCCCCCTGGTAGACAGTCCCACGCTGCCTGTTAAAACGTCGTACGACGAGGCCATCCTCAAAGGAAAAGTAAATTGATGGGTAGCTACTTCTGGACCAACTTACCTTCTTACAAGTATCATCAGAGTCAGCAAGGCTGAAAGTAGACTCCCTCAGTCACTAGGGCTGTCAACGAATATTCTATATTCGAATATATATTCGAATAGTTGTTAAAAACCGAATATTCGAATGTGAAAATGAATATTCGAATGTTAAAAAAAAATTACAAAAATAAATAAATTAAAAAAAACACAACAGCGGCAACAGCGGCAGCAGCGGCGCGACTGTCTGCTTTGCGGGTGTTTCAATCACTGAATGAAGCCATATTTGGGACAAGAGTCGCAACCTTAAATTGCTTGCACAAAACTCTTGATCAGCACTCAGCATTCGTTTATTGTTGTCGTTCATTTAAACCGCTATGCACAGAGAGCGCGACGGTGCGGGAGCGAGAGAGAGAGAGAGAGAGAGAGAGAGAAAGAAAGAGTGTGTGCGAGCGGTCCGCGGTCTTGGCCATTAGTTCATTTACTTATTTTCGTGTAGGTAATATGTTGTTAAATATGTTTAAACTTAAATAAATTACCTATACAAGTAGTTATGTCTCGTTGTATTAATTTGTCCTGTTATTGACGTGCCTAATGCGCAACTTCGAATATTCGAATATGTTCGAATATATGTGTTTTTTTAAAGCGAATATTCGAACGTCATTTTTGAGCAATTTTGACAGCCCTATCAGTCACCGAACACAGTTTCATGTTCCTGCAAGTTGATTTTCCTATAAATGAACTGAAGCTGAGAAAACAAGTGCAGTGAAGTACACGTGATCCGTAGTTTATGAACTTCAATGTTTCTTATCACCAGAAACCAGTCATAGAATTTACATGATAACCAGTAACCACTGTGTATGATTATGCCAGTGTACAGGTACGTCACAGCGGATGAGGACTTTTATCTCTGTTGGGCAAGAAAGGCTGTCATAGAAGTACTTAGTACATAGAACCATGTTCTCAGCTGGAATCATAAGGTAGATTTTATTCTGCCATTTTGTTCAAACTGTTCGCATAAAAGCAGTTTATGATTCAACAGTTGAAATACATCTTCAGTCTCAGCAGGATGTTGTTTCTGCACAGTGTTTGTGGGTAAAAACAGTGACATCTGACTCCATCCTTGTTACATTACATTTCATTTAGCTGACGCTTTTATCCAAAGCGACTTACAAGATATACAGTAGACCATAGACACAGCAACGGTGAGCAATTAGGGTTAAGTGTCTTGCTCAAGGACACAACGACATGGACTGGCTGAGCCGGGGTTTGAACCACCGACCTTCTGATTGAAAGACTGACTTGCTAACCACTGAGCCACAGTCGCCCCGATGTTGTTGTTGTTCTTAAGTAAAGATGAAAGCTTAGAAACACAACTTGTGCAATTAAATATTTTAACCACGTAGAAGTCAGTTGGTCCTTTCACTAGCATCTCAGAAACTGGTTTAGTGGCCTCGGACTTTCCAACGTCATGCTAGCTCTTTTCTGTTTGGGACGGGACGTTATTTAGTTTTGTCCTCACTAATCAGCAGTGAGGGGACGTATCCTTCTCGCCAGCATCATTTTCCCTCAACACAGATGGAGTGGTGGTTGCCATGAGCAATTTAATTTAATTAACAAGATTTTCCTCGTCTGTGAGTTGATTTATCCGTACAGCTGCGTCCATCTCATCTGCACTTTTGGAGTGTTTAGCCTCGTGTCTGGCTCTGGCACAGGAAGATGACGTCCAAATTCATAATCCCGCCAACCATCCTCTGATTGGCCGATTGTTTCTCCATCCCACGGAACCAGCCAGCCCGTCAAGGCGGTCACACAATGTCTTTCTTCTACGTTCAACGCTTCTTTTGAGGTTTTTGAGAGTGAGGCTGTGAATATCTGTCGATGCAGTTGTGAGCCTCCCATCGTGTGTGTGTTGGGTAGCAAGTGGGAGAGCAGACAAGGTTTGACCGCAATGAAAGAGTGAAACTGCGAACACTCGCAGGGCGGGGAAGTTGCATATGTTCCTAAGGCCATCTGGTCGAAGAGTCAAAATCATTCAGATAGTTTTTAAAATTCAGTTTTGCAATTATTAATAATAATAATAATAATATATTTTATTTGGAGGCGCCTTTCAAGTCACCCAAGGTCACCTTACAATAAAAATACAGGATAAAAGATAAAAGCATGAAAGATAGAAACAACATTAAAACAGAACATCAACATAAAAACAGGTGAAGTGCACAGGATCCAGTTACAAAGAGTATGCCAGTTTGAACAGGTGAGTTTTGAGTTGAGACTTGAATGATGTGATGGAGTCTGGTTGTCTTATGTGTGGGGGGAGGGAGTGCCAGAGCCTGGGTGCTGAGCAGCTGAAAGCTTGGGCACCCATTGTACTGAGGCGTGACGTGGGGATGGTTAGCAGTCCAGAAGAGGATGAGCGGAGGGTGCGGGAGGGAGTGTATTCCTGAAAGAGGTCGTGGAGGGAAGTGGGGGCTAGATTGTGGAGAGCTATATAGGTGAGGAGAAGATCTTTGTAGTCGATGCGGTATTGTACAGGGAGCCAGTGAAGTTGGATGAGTACAGGAGTGATAAGATAAGATAAGATAATCCTTTATTAGTCCCGCAGTGGGGAAATTACAGGATTACAGCAGCATTGCTCAGTACGTAAGATAAAATAAAAATCAAGTAATATAAATAAACAGTAATAAACATAATAAAAAATAAACAGTAAAGAAGAAATTGAATGTACAGTAGAATATTGAATATACAAATTACAAAATATTACAAAATATTGCACCAGGATGGATTAAAGTGACCAGAATATTGAATATACAAATTACAAAATATTGCACCAGGATGGATTAAAGTGACCAGAATATTGAATATACAAATTACAAAATATTACAAAATATTAAAGTGACCAGAGTGATAAAAAAGTGTTCAAGTATTGAGAGTCCAGAATGTTTGTGGGCTACTGGGAGGTCAGCTTGTTGTGCAGCCTGACAGCAGCAGGGAGGAAGGACTTGCGGTACCTCTCCTTCACACACCGGGGATGAATCAGCCGGTGGCTGAAAAAGCTGTGCAGAGCTGCCAGGGTGTCCTGCATGGGGTGGGAGGTGTTGTTCATCAGGGATGAGAGCTTGGCCATCATCCTCCTGTCTCCTCCATGTCACCATCTCAGTGTCCAGTCCCTGGATGCTCAATGGTAGCGGAGGAGAGCGTTTGCCCCGGCGGAAGTCCACCACCAGCTCCTTGGTCTTATTGGAGTTTATCTGGAGGCGGTTCCGCTGGCACCATCCTAAAAAGTCCTGGTTCAGTTCCCTGTACTCCCTGTCATCATCGGCAGAGATGAGGCCGACGATTGCAGAGTCGTCAGAGAACCTTTGCAGGTGGCAGTTGGCAGAGTTGTGTTTAAAGTCTGAGGTGTAAATGGAGAACAGGAATGGAGCCAGAACGGTTCCCTGTGGAGCCCCCGTGCTGCAGGACACCCGATCTGACTCACACTCCCGTATCCGCACATACTGTGGACGGTTGGTGAGGTAGTCCAGGATCCACGCAGTGAGGTGGTGGTCCACCCCGGTCTGCTCCAGCTTGTCCCTCAGAAGCAAAGGCTGAATGGTGTTGAAGGCACTGGAGAAGTCGAAAAACATGACCCTCACAGTGCTTCCAGCCTTTTCCAAATGAGAGAGGCATCTCTGTAGCAGGTAGATGATGGCGTCATCCACCCCGATGCCAGGTTGGTAGGCAAACTGAAGTGGGTCCAGGGATGAGCTTACCAGGGGGCGGAGATGGGCAAGGACCAGCCTCTCCAGGAACTTTCCCCAGCCTCAAGCTCAGGTTGAAGACGTGCTCCGCTATCCTGCACAGCTGGTCTACGCAGGATTTTAGGAGCCTTGAGCTGATGCCGTCTGGACCTGTGGCCTTCCTCACCTTGATCCTCCTCAGTTCCTTCCTCACCTGGTTAAGGGTCACACTGGGGGGAGTGGAGCTGTGAGGTGTTGGAGTGGGGGTGGGTTGCTGGTCATGGAGTGCTGAGTCGTAGAGGTGTGGAGGGGAGCCGAGTGCTGTGGGAAGGGGGGAGGTGGAGGTGGAGGGGGGGAGGGTAATCCACAGGGGGTGCAGACGATGGGGGTTGCAGCAGCAGGGAGGAATGGGAGGGGGGGGGTGGATGTCTGATCAAATCTGTTAAAAAATATGTTCAGATCATTCACCCACTTTTGGTCCCCCTCAGGCTGTTGGTTGGGCCCCTTGAACCCAGAAATGGCCTTGAGGCCCTTCCAGACCCCACTGGTGTTGTTCTGCTGCAGCTGGTCCTCCATCTTCGTCCTGTAGACGTCTTTCCCCTCCCTGATCTTCATCCTCAGCTCCCTCTGCACAGTCCTCAGCTCCTCCTTGTTGCCAGATCTAAAGGCCCTCTTCTTCTCCTCGAGGAGGGACTTTATCTCTGGAGAAATCCAGGGTTTACCATTTGAGAAACACCGTACAGTCCTGGTGGGTACGGTGTTCTCAACACAGAAGTTGATATAATCCGTGATGCAGTCAGTGAGACCGTCGATGTCTTCCCCATGGGCATCACTGAACACCTCCCACACAGTGGACTCAAAACAGTCCTTCAAAGCCTCCTCGGCTCCATCGGACCATCGTCTAACTGTGCGGGTCACAGCTGGCTGCTTCTGTGCAAGAGTTGTGTACACAGGCAGGAGGTGCACCAGGTTGTGGTCAGATCTGCCCGGGGGGGGGAGAGGTGATGATGAATATGCCTCCTTGGTGTTGTTAGAGGAGATCCAGTGTTTTATTGTCTCTGGTGTGGCATGTTACATACTGGGTGAATGTGGGCAGAGTGGAGGACGGTGGGGCATGATTAAAGTCACCAGAGAGATGTGGTCCGATGATTTGGTACAGGTGATGATCCGGGCGGCTGAGTTCTGAATGATTTGCAGTCTGTTGATGAGTTTGGTGGGGAGACCGGTGAGGAGGGCATTGCAGTAGTCGATGCGGGATGTGACAAATGAGTGGAACAGGATTTCGGTGCTGGACTGGGTCATTGATGGGCGGAGTCTGGAGATGTTGCGGAGGTGGAAGAATGCAGTCCGGGTGATGTTTTGAATATGGGGTGAAAATGAAAGGGTGCTGTCCAGAATGACGCCAAGGCTCTTAACTTGGGGGGAGAAGGGTACAGGGAATCCGTCGACGATGATGGGTGGGGCTGGGGTGTGTTGGGATTTGGTGATGACGGATTTGGAGCCGATGAGCAGGGCCTCAGTTTTATTGCCGTTTAGCTTTAGGAAGTTCCTGCTCATCCAGCTCCGGATGTCATCAAGGCAGCGATTGGATCATTTTGACCATGTGACAGCCAATGTGAACAGGACAAAGGGCTGGGCTCTGGGTTTCCTACCTCCAGCCAACATTGGATTATTTTACTCATGACTGCTGGAAAACAGGAGGTCCGATGGGCCAGTCGACGAAGTCCAAACTACTGCTACTGTTATTATGCTGCTAGTGGTTCTGATATACTGCTATCATAGATGTGTGCTTAAAACATTGAACATATTTCATAGTGCAGACAAATCAAACTCTAACATGACCAACTGCTTTTAACCTTAACCAAGTAGTTTACGTTCCTCAACGTCCCCAAACCTTAACCAAAGAGGTGGCAGATCAGAAATCCCTTTTGGGGAATGACTTGTCGTGTAAAATGTATATTCTGTGCGCGGTTTATTGAAAATGGATTTGTAGTTGTTGTTTTTGTGTTCTCTGGGGTGATCCGCCGCTATCGAGACTGTTGCAGGTGTTTGGTTTCGCGGGGAGAGAGAATAGATGTTTATTGATCAGGAAGTGAAGGAGTTCAGTGCAGGAAAAGAGGCAAGAGGATTGTGGGTAGCAGAATACCGAGGATGTGTTCAGACATCAGGAGGCTGTTCGGGGAATCGGAGGAGGGGGAAAAGAAAAATACTTTTTTGTCTCCTATTTTTCCTCTTCCATGTTGTTTCTCTTTCCCTTCCTGTCTGGCTTTGTAAAGAAGCATCCTTAAATTTGAATTCCTGCATGCTACAGTGGAGACAAGGCAGTGAATGTATTTATTGATTTAAGTTCTTGTTCATTGGTTTGTTTGCAGCGGGATGTTTGTTCTCCTCTGTGTCGGGTCAATGTGTTCCCTTGTTGGTTTCCTTCTTGGTACAAGTTATTTAGTGGAAGGAGATGGATGGTGGAAGGCCGTTTCATTGTGAGCATCAGTATGCATTGTAAAGCAGATGTGTATCTCAGGGGTCGCCGTCAAGCTGTGGACAATTTGATTAGATGTGTGGTAGAAACATTTGTGAATGTAAGAACATGTATAAATAAAGCATCACTGCAGACTATATGGAGTGGCAGGTAATCTAACATGCGGGGCTGGATTCTTCTTTTTCTCTTGTTACTGTAAATAGTAGTTGTTAATTAACTGTAATTGACAGCCCATTTAATTATTTTGTATCGTCATGTAATATCTAAATAGAGTTGTGTTCTTCTTGTAAAGACATGGTTCTGTTTTTTTTGTGCACTACTATGAGCTAGATGAACATTGAAATATGAAATTACTCCCATTGTTCAGATGATAACTGAACAATGTGAATTTAAAAACGATGGCTGGATAGCCGGCCCAGGCCTCGGGTCTGCTCTCCGGTCAATGGTCTGCTTAGTTGCATGTGAACTTGTCATTTAGATAAATCGATATGTTATCAGATCAAACTGTTCCATCCAACTCCTTCAATAATGACGTTGGGTCGATGCCGCCTGATGTGGAGGCAGCTAGATGCACCACTATGTGCTTCTTCAAACGGCCTCTGGAGGATGACACCCCTTGTTATAATAATAATAATAACCATGTTGGTCTCTGTAGCTCATATCCTGCTAATACAACTGCTTCCTGAAGTTATTCTGAGCTCACTTGTGTTTCAGCTCTTGACTTGCAAATCAATCACATTCCAGTTTGATTCTTTTTTTTTTTTTTAGAAGTTCCATCAAACCAAATCTTCCATTAAACCAGAACCGTTTACCAAAGCACCAAATGTCCAAAAACAAATGCAAGCTGTCAAATGATGAGCAGCAGGTTACTGGTCTAACCACAAGTCTTTCTTTTCTTGCCCAGGTGCGAGCCTCCCGAAGCCCCAGGTGAAGACAGCCTCTCTGGGCCAGGCCGGTAAGGCCCGCTCCCCTCTGCTGCCCGTCTCGGTCCCCACGGCGCCGGACCTACAGGAGGAGGGAGGAACCAAACCTGCAGAGGATTCGGCCGCCAACGTAAGTCTGCCTGGAGAGAAGTGTTTGTTGATTCAGTTTGAATGCACCACGGTGCATCGCTGCAATATGCTCACTGGGGATTCTCCAAAATTGAGAATGCTTTTTATCTCATATTAAATCCTTATTATCTCCTCATTCACAAGGTCTATTTGAAAAATGTAAAAATCTATAATATACAGAAAACCCTTGTGAAGGTAGATCATAAGGCCATATGTGTGTTAGTGGTATATTGGTTTATGATAGTACACAGAAATAATAAATTAGAAAAAGTATTTTTCAAAGAAATATCTTATATATCAACTTTAGCTCAATATTGTAGGAGTATCTATGCAAAGTTTGGCTTTGATTGAGTGAAGTTAAGTATTTCTAATAATTATTTTAGTTCAGACATGCCGAGAACTCATGTCAACTCCACTCAAGCTAGAAAGTTCCCACAGTCCTCGGTGGTCCCTGAACGGGGCTCGTTTCACTGCAGCAGGGTGCTCCGTGGCCTTAGCTGTGAGGAGGGAGCAGGAAGGCCTGGAATATTCATATTTCAGCCGTATGTAAGTCAATTTTCATATTTTTTGCTGGACACAAATGACAAAGCAGCAGACCAACTGCAACCTTTTGGTTCCCGACCTGCAGGACTCCACATGTATCTGTCGCTAAAGGACATTTATCTTTTGAGGCATTTTTTCTTATTATTTTTTGTTCATGGGGAATAGTGGATGCTTATACTAAGATGTGCACTAAATGGGACAATGTCCAGCTGAATGCCGTCTTTAAAAGCAGCTGAACAATAATCTAAGTGATTATATTTCATTGATTATCTTGTTCTTGTGATCAAGCTGGCTGGAGGAATTGGACTGTAGTTTACACATCTGTGGAGCAGCAGCTGAGTCAGAGTGACCCAGAAAAGAATAGAAAGACAATCAGGACAGAAACAACGGTGGAGGATTGAACAGGCAGTCTGAGAGAGAGGAGAGGAAGTAGGAAGGACGGCCCAAACACACACACACACACACACACACAGAACACACACACACACACACACACACACACACACACACACACACGCACACACACACACACACACACACACACACACACAGAACACACACACACACACACACACACACACACACACACACACAGAACACACACACACACACACTCCCACCTGCTCAGCTTTGTCACTACACCTGTTCCCTTCCCTTCAGTGTGCTGGTGGCCTTTCAGCTGAAGAATAGAACATCAGGGACTGTGACTGAGGAAAGAGGAACGAAACCTCTGGGGGGGAATAAGAGATGGAGGAGAGAAGAAGAGGGGAGAAGAAGAGGGGAGAAGAGCCATACAGGATCATGAAGGAAACGGAGAGGGGAAGAAAGAGGATGGGTGTTGAAGAAAGGAGGACGATAAGACAGAGGGGAAGGGAGTTAGAAGAGGAGGAAGAGGCAGGAGGAAGGATAGAGGGCAGGAGAGGAAATGTTAAGAAAAACATGCAGAAAGAAGAGGGGAAATGGAAATGGGGACAAGAAGAAGGGTTATGAGAGGAGGAGAGACAAATATGAGGCAGGAGGAAGGGAAACATAGGAAAGGGTGAGGAAGGGGAGGAGAGGAAGGAGGCGGAGCCAGAGGGTGACAAGCAGCAAGATGAACGGCAGAACATGATGTGGAGGGACGCCGGACGTTGGGTTAAATATTCATATGGGACTCAATGACAATAGGACGGGACGAGGCGTTGCCACGGCAACGAGAAGAGAGGAGAGGACAGAGGAGGAAATGAAAAGAAGAGAGAGAGGGAGGATAAGACAAATAAACAAGTGTAGAAGAGCAGAAAAGGAGAAGAGAAAGAAGAAACAAGGAGAGGAAAGGAAAGGAGGCAAAACGAGGAGAGGTGTGCAAGGGAGAAAGGAGGGGGAGGTAGAGGAGCAAGGAGGCGTTGTCGTAGCAACAGGAACAGAGGGAAGGATGCTTCAGCAGAAAGAATGATAGAGGCAAAGAGCAGGAAAGAGGAGAAGAGACGATGAGAAGGTGGAAAGGAGGTTGGGGGTTGGTGGAGCAGAGAGATATGGAAGATGAGAGGTGAGGCGAAAGAAAGGAGGAGAGGAGCAAAAGAGATGGGGTTAAAGGTCAACAGGTCTCTCTCTTCATCTGCTGTTCTATCTCTGTAATTGATCTAGTATTTTCCTGTCATCCCTTTGGCATATCACACACACACACACACACACACACACACACACACACACAGCTCCTTAATAAACTGTGTCACACAGAGTGAGTGATGTAAGTACAACACAACAGTGTTGTTACATCAGTGACACACATTCAAGGAGCCCAGCAGGGAGACTCTTCTGACCCTGGACGAGGAGGAGCAAGACGATGGATCATACTGCGTATGAATACAAACAATAACACAAAGTATCATATTTTAACACTGCAGTCGAACACTGGAAGCTGCTCGGTGTTTGTTTGTGATGCATAAGACGGGAGGATGATGTGTGTGTGTGTGTGTGTGTGTGTGTGTGTGTGTGTGTGTGTGTGTGTGTGTGTGTGTGTGTGTGTGTGTGCTTGTCTCAGTCAGCGGGGTCGGAGGTCCACGCACATAGAAAATGCATCAGCTGACCTTTGACCCCTGAACGCCGTCCTCTGACTGCAGAGGTTTCTGACAGCAGGAAGGTCACTGAACGTCCCGATGCTTTAATCTGATCCGGTCGATCCGATTATTATTATTGTCATTATCATGATCGTTGTGAGGATTCTGAGGGCACCACCGCCAGGGGGTGCCAAAGGAACTCTGGTTATGGCCAAGCTGTGTGTATGTGTGTGTGTAATCAGGCAGACGATGTGCAGCCGGGACGAGCGCTTCCAGCTGCGACTCATTCCCTCATCAGCGGCAGAATAAAGCCAGCCTCTTCCCGGACTGCAGCGTCGGGTTATTGTTGAGCATGCCTCTGTCATGCGTAGTTCCAGCTCCACGTCGAGACATCGCCAGCGGGTCACCAGCGCCTCACGAGTCACGCCGCAGATCAAGTCACGAGACACGAGCCCCGGCCGCGAGCCGCTACGTCACGAGCCGGCAGCCAGAGTCGCCACAGCGAGCTTCTGAGTATTTCCTTTTGTTTGTTTTGTGGGTCTGTGAGGCCAGAATAAAAGACTTTCGTTCAGTTACAGCCCTCGGTTCCTGGTTTGCTTTTGGGTCCCACCCGCGCACCCTGACAGAATAACCCGACCCAAAGCAAGGACCCAGCAGACCTGGAGGTGAGGGGTAGTTCACGGCTGCTCCGGTGGGAGTGGTCGGAGTCAGATGACGATTACCTGGATGACTATGGCCAGGTGGAGGATCCCTGGTATGACCAGTGGCGGGAACCCCGGATGGCTCCGGATGAGCCCCAGATCTTCCCGTGGACACCGCTGTATGACTTGTTGGCCCTGACCCCGGCGCCCAGAGCCCCGAAGTCACGAAGCCGGCGAAGGCGACGCCCCGCCCGGGCTGTGAAGATGGGGAAGCAGGGCTCGTCAGGTTCCGGTGACTTTCCGACCGCCGGTACACCCCAATTGGATTTGTTAGCCCCGGTCCCGGATCCTGCACCGGCGTCCCGTCCAGTTTCGACGCTTGTGACAGCGCAATCGCCAGTCATGATTTCTGTGTTGACGTCTCCTCCAATTCCTGCTCCCCGCACCCTGTTTAAGCAGCCACCAATTCCTGCTCCCCGTTCCCTGTCGACGTCTCCTCCAATTCCTGCTCCCCGCACCCTGTTTAAGCAGCCACCAATTCCTGCTCCCCGCACCCTGTTTAAGCAGCCACCAATTCCTGCTCCCCGTTCCCTGTCGACGTCTCCTCCAATTCCTGCTCCCCGCACCCTGTTGAAACCTCCCCAGATTCCAGCTCCACGTGACCTGTCGGCGCCCCGGCCGACTCCAGCTCCCCGTGTCCTGTCGGCGCCCGTGCCGCTTCCAGCCCCTGTCCCAGCTTCTGCCACTGTGCCACTTCCAGCCCCGGTCCCAGTTTTGGCGACTGCGCCGCTGTTAGCCCCGGTCCCGGTTTCCGCGACTGCGCCGCTCCCAGCCCCTGTCCCAGTTTCTGCCACTGTGCCGCTTCCAGCCCTGGTCCCCGTTTTGGCGACTGCGCCGCTGTTAGCCCCGGTCCCGGTTTCTGCGACTGCGCCGCTGTCAGCCCCTGTCCCGGTATCGGCCCCCGTGCCGCTTCCAGCCCCGGTCCCAGTTTCTGCCCCCGTGCCGCTGCCAGCCCCGGTCCCGTGTCCCGTCACGGTGTTAGTCCCGGTCCCAACTTCCACAACTAGACCGCTGCCTGCCCCTGTCCGAGTCTCCTCATCCAGGATGCGGTTAGTTCCAGCCCGGTCGGTGGTTCAGCCGACCTTAGTTCCCCGAGTTTCATCGGCGGTCCGGCCGACACCTGTCTTGTCGGCGGTCCGGCCGACCCTGGTTCCACGAGTCCCGTCGGCGGTCCGGCCGACACCGGTTTCACGAGTCCCGTCGGCGGTCCGGCCGACACCGGTTTCACGAGTCCCGTCGGCGGTCCGGCCGACACCGGTTTCACGAGTCCCGTCGGCGGTCCGGCCGACACCGGTTTCACGAGTCCCGTCGGCGGTCCGGCCGACACCGGTTTCACGAGTCCCGTCGGCGGTCCGGTCGACACCGGTTTCACGAGTTTCGTCGGCGGTCCGGTCGACATCTGTTTCACGAGTTTCGTCGGCGGTCCGGTCGACATCTGTTTCACGAGTTTCGTCGGCGGTCCGGTCGACATCTGTTTCACGAGTTTCGTCGGCGGTCCGGTCGACATCTGTTTCACGAGTTTCGTCGGCGGTCCGGCCGACCCTTGTTCCACGAGTCCCGTTGGCGGTCCGGCCGACACCGGTTTCACGAGTTTTGTCGGCGGTCCGGTCGACACCTGTTTCACGAGTTCCGTCGGCGGTCCGGTCGACACCTGTTTCACGAGTTTCGTCGGCGGTCCGGTCGACACCTGTTTCACGAGTTTCGTCGGCGGTCCGGTCGACATCTGTTTCACGAGTTTCGTCGGCGGTCCGGTCGACATCGGTTCCACGAGTCCCGTCGGCGGTCCGGCCGACCCTTGTTCCACGAGTCCCGTTGGCGGTCCGGCCGACACCTGTTTCACGAGTCCCGTCGGCGGTTCGGCAGACACCTGTCCCCTCGAGTCCCGTCGGCGGTCCGGCCGACACATGCCCCTCGAGTCCCGTCGGCGGTCCGGCCGACACATGCCCCTCGAGTCCCGTCGGCGGTCCGGCCGACACATGCCCCTCGAGTCCCGTCGGCGGTCCGGCCGACACATGCCCCTCGAGTCCCGTCGGCGGTCCGGCCGACACATGCCCCTCGAGTCCTGTCGGCGGTCCGGCCGACACATGCCCCTCGAGTCCTGTCGGCAGTCCGGCCGACACATGCCCTTCGAGTCCCGTCGGTGGTCCGTCCGCCGCCCGCCCCCAGGGTCTGGTTGGTGTCCCAACAATCCCCGGTTCCCCGTTACGTCCCGTCCCGTGCCCTGTCCAGTTACGCCCCGTCCCGAGCCCTGTCCAGTTAAGCCCCGTACCGAGCCTCGTCTAGTCGAGCCCCGTCACGAGCCCAGTCCTGTCCGGTCCGGTCCGGTCCCGAGCTCAGTCTAGTCAGGTCCCGTCTCGAGTCCGGTCAGGTTCCGTTCTGATCCCCGTTTGGTTAGGTCACGTTTCAAGCTCAGGATGGGTAGGTCCCATCTCAAGCCCAGTATAGTGGGGTCCCGTCCTCCGGAGTCTCCGCCTGGTGGCCGTCCTCCGGCCCGTCCTCCGGAGTCTCCGCCTGGTGGCCGTCCTCCGGCCCGTCCTCCGGAGTCTCCGCCTGGTGGCCGTCCTCCGGCCCGTCCTCCGGAGTCTCCGCCTGGTGGCCGTCCTCCGGCCCGTCCTCCGGAGTCTCCGCCTGGTGGCCGTCCTCCGGCCCGTCCTCCCGAGCATGCATGTCCTGTTTTTGTTTCGTGTGTTTCAGGGTCCTCGTCGCGGGCCAGTGGTCGTCAGGAGTGGTTAGCCCTCCTACCGGGCCCCCCTCCACCCACCCTGGTTGGGTAGTTCCGTGGACGCCAGGAGGCGTCCTTAGAGGGGGGGTACTGTGAGGATTCTGAGGGCACCACCGCCAGGGGGTGCCAAAGGAACTCTGGTTATGGCCAAGCTGTGTGTATGTGTGTGTGTAATCAGGCAGACGATGTACAGCCGGGACGAGCGCTTCCAGCTGCGACTCATTCCCTCATCAGCGGCAGAATAAAGCCAGCCTCTTCCCGGACTGCAGCGTCGGGTTATTGTTGAGCATGCCTCTGTCATGCGTAGTTCCAGCTCCACGTCGAGACATCGCCAGCGGGTCACCAGCGCCTCACGAGTCACGCCGCAGATCAAGTCACGAGACACGAGCCGGCAGCCAGAGTCGCCACAGCGAGCTTCTGAGTATTTCCTTTTGTTTGTTTTGTGGGTCTGTGAGGCCAGAATAAAAGACTTTCGTTCAGTTACAGCCCTCGGTTCCTGGTTTGCTTTTGGGTCCCACCCGCGCACCCTGACAATCGTAGTCGTACCATAAGTTAGTAGCTCAGTTCTCATTCATTACCATGACGACTACGGATCTATTCGAGGCTCCAGAATTCATATTTCCTGCTGAACGAGTCAACTTGACCTTTCTCTTGTTCTGTATCAGACATTGAACCACCGAACTAATGATGGCCCTCCCTCCCTTCAGCCACCACCTGGCCTCATGGTCAATGAGCCTCACCTGATCCTACAACAGGTTTGGCTGCTGCCCCCTGCAGCAGACTGGGGGCTTTGCAGCCGTCCTCCTCTGCATGTGATCCACTGACTATAAAGATAGAGTGCACGCACCATGATGCAAGTCCATGGAACCTCCATAACGAGCCCCGAAATGTTTCTATCACACATTCACTATAAGTTTCCAGTCACGAGCTCTTCTGCATGTTGACCCTGAAACCAGACTGTCACACAAACAGTTGCTCATGTTGAGCGTTCAGTTCATCTGAACAACGCATTTGCAGTTCGTGGACAGAGAACCTCCAGACATGGTCAGGTTCTGTGAGTTTTCCCAGTCTGAACACACTTCTCCTGGCTCTCTGCGTCGGGACCAATTTCCGGCGGATTACAGCGGAGCGTGAATCCAGGTCAGCAGGCCACAGAGATACCACGGTGTTGGAGAGAAACACGGATCACTGACGGCGTTTTCATCCCACTGATGAAGCGTTTACCACCTCAGGTAAACTCTGCTGCTGCAGGTCAACACATGAGATCTGGAGGTCGCTGGATTTTTATACGCAGTCATGATTTTTGCAGAAGCCCTTTTGTCCGGGGGAAGATGGAAAATACTTTGTGGCACGGCGCTCCTAGATGGGCTTTTATGGCCTCATTCAGAGTGAAAGGAGGAGGTCAAACAACAGCAACAGATGAAGGACGCCGTGCAGGTGCTGTCAGTCCTGCTCATGATCGCAATCCAGGCAGGGATTTATGTCAACTGTTGAAACGCCACATGGGGTTTCCTCGTCCGTCTCAAAACGAGACTTTATACAATACATTATGTACATGTGGATGATAGCTCAAATATGTAACAACCAAGATTGTGCATAGTATGTAAAGATACCAGCCACCAGATAAACTACTCTAGAGATTAAACCACGTCAAACCTCAGAAAGGACGATAGGTCAATATTAAACGATAATAGAAAATAATAGAATCGTTGAGCGTCACAAAGTGAAATATCTTTGGATATTCACCCAAATTTGTAATGCAGCACCATGATGGTCCCGCCTACCAAATCTGGGAAACTGTGAACATTGTACTAAGAAATAAATCTTCCACTTTTTGTTGGAATTGAAATATTGTGTTTCTGGAGCACGTCCAGTGTCTTTAGGGGGAAATGTTACTCAGGTTCCAAAGACTGTACGTACAAATTCAAGATCATATTACATATAAATAAAAACAGTTGTTTGCGTTCCAAATTCGCAATTTGGTCTATAAGGTAAAACACTAAACAAAGATGAGAGAAGAAGCTTTCAATGGATTATCCATTGAATACGTTGGACTGTGAGACGATCTGGTCGATGTGAACTGGTCAACTGGCTGCTGGTGGACTGGTGAGCGTTACTGCGTCCTGATTGGCCCCACATGCTCTGGATGGGGCGATATAAACATCTGTAAGTGACAGGCGGTTCAGTTGCCCCGAGGCAGAACGTGGTCGAAAGGGATCCATCATGACTCTGGCCCTGTTTCAGCTTTTAACCCGACCAGACAGACGGACGTCGATGTTTTCAAATCCGGGAGACATGCGGCACACATTTCAAAATAAATGAGGCCGTAGGAGGCTTTACACAGTCAGACTTCTCAAAAAGCAAAGTGTTTGACAATCACTTTTCAACTGGTGTGAGGTCTTCTCTCCACAGACCACATGCAAAGATTATTACTCATTTTATGATCAATAATTTACATTTTATGATCTAGAAAATACAAAATGCACAGATCCAAACACACACAGCTTAGTTTAACTTAATCAAGGTGGAACTGAGGTTGTTAAGGTTAAATATGATCTTTCAGACACACCAGCCCAGACCTCCTCCTACACATCACTTATTTGTGACAATCCATCACAAAATGTTCCCTGTAAACATAATTCTCAAATCAGTTTTGTTGGATGGGATTGTCAGGGACTGACACACTGTGACATTCAGTACCGGTACATGGAGAAGGTTTTGTGCATTATCAAACCCTTCAATTAAAATATTTCAGCTCAGCCCTTATTTTTTTTCCACAGCGTGCCGAGGAGAATATTGGATATATTTATTTTTTTCCCAACTGCAAAGACAAACTGCATGAGGCCACGCTCAATCGAACACACTGAGAGAGAGAGAGTGTGTGTGTTTGTGTGTGTGTGTGTGTGTGTGTGTGTGTGTGTGTGTGCGAGCTGCTATCTAACTATGACGGGACACAGTTTGTGAATATTGTGCTCTTATTCCCGGTTTCTTGTACATATTTCTGTGAACTTTGCATTCTCAATCATATTTGCGATTTGTAATTTTGACATCCTTCCTCAACAGCCGCTGGTCTCAGTTCAGTTGATAGGCGATCCATCACAGTCAACGTAAAGTCGCCTTTTATTTTATCCAGTTGTGAGTACGGCCCCTGTGCTGCCGCCACAATAAGTGAAGTCTGGCAGAAACAGGCATGACGCTCATTGTGATGGATTGGGTTCCTCTAGAGATCTGTGTTTAAAGACAATGAATGAGTCAGGGAATGAAGTATAAACATAAGAACATACTTTACAATACAGAACAAAAACTTTGAGTTATCGATTAATTACAAATACATGTTTTTGTTATCGTTATTATGAATCAAGACACAGTTTTTGAGATAATAACTCGAAAATGCTGCTCTTTTGTGATGCTCTGTGAAGCAGGTCGTCTTCTAATCGGCAGTTCGATCCTCGACTACTCTAGTCCATGTCCATGTGTCCTGGAGCAAGACACCCGAATGCTGTAGATTTGGTTTATGAATGGTATGAATGTTAGATAGTCCTGATGGACAGGTGGTACCTTCATGGTAGCTCCTCCCATCAGTGTATGAATGTTAGTTAGTCCTGATGGACAGGTGGTACCTTCATGGTAGCTCCTCCCATCAGTGTGTGAATGTTAGTTAGTCCTGATGGACAGGTGGTACCTTCATGGTAGCTCCTCCCATCAGTGTATGAATGTTAGTTAGTCCTGATGGACAGGTGGTACCTTCATGGTAGCTCCTCCCATCAGTGTATGAATGTTAGTTAGTCCTGATGGACAGGTGGTACCTTCATGGTAGCTCCTCCCATCAGTGTATGACTGTTAGTTAGTCCTGATGGACAGGTGGTACCTTCATGGTAGCTCCTCCCATCAGTGTATGACTGTTAGTTAGTCCTGATGGACAGGTGGTACCTTCATGGTAGCTCCTCCCATCAGTGTATGAATGTGTGAATGATGACATGTAGTGTTAAAGAGCTTTGAGTGGTCGAGAGACTAGAAGGCTCCAAACAAGTACAGTTCATTAACCATTTCAGTTTCAGGACTGCAGTTCTTTGTCTTCTCGTGGTGGTGACCTGCTCTTTGTTTCCTCTTCAGGTTTACGAGCAGGACGACCTGTCGGAGCAGATGGCCAGTCTAGAAGGGCTGATGAAGCAGCTCAACGCCATCACTGGCTCCGCCTTCTAGCCCATGGTACCGCCCCAGCCACGCTCCAGTCTAGAACCCTTCTTCAAGCCTTGATGTCCCCCGCGCCGCATACACTGAGGGTGATCTGGGTTTGAAGAGGAATCAAACATCCGTGCTGGGTTGAGTTTGTTTGGTTTCTGCTGGTCTTGGGCTATTGTCTCCTGTTTGGGAGAAAAAAAAGAAGGGAATCAAACACATGACAGCAGCACATCATCAACGTACAACAGGATGAGGGCTGAGCGTCCCCTCCAGACTCTTCCACCTCAAACTAAAAACTAGAAAAAGCAGAGACCTGGCACCTCGGCTTCATGCCGCAGGATGATATGATTATCACAACAAAAAAATCAAGAAGACAAAGATCCCTCCTGTTTCTCTTCTGTGTGCTATTTATTAGCGTCCTCCGCTGGGTTCCCTACCACTCCGTTACTGTGACCGTACCCCACTTGTTCCTTATAATCGCTGTTGGAAGTATTGCTTTGTTTTTTGGGGGGTATTCCAGCTTTGTGCCGTTCCAGGATGTGCGTTTGGTTTGAACTTGCCACCAGAACCTACAGTAAGAAATAGAAAACACATCCTTAGCACCGAAGTCTCACTGAAGACGTTTCCTCACCGCAAGCTGTTCCTCGTGTCTCTTCCTTATTTGTCCTCCCTTTGTTTCCTTCTCTGGAACTTCTGAGCCAGCCGTCGCTCCTAACCCATGCAGCACTTCCACTTCTGGATTTGGAGGTTTAACAAAATAAATGAAGGGATTCAAAATGTGAGCTTGGCTGGATAGAAACAAGTGTGGTGAGCTACTGATCCGATCCAGCTGACTCTGGTCTCACAGGACTTGTAGAACTATAGACTCCCTCAGTCTGTTGCTGCTCTCGACCAAGCCTTTACTCTGCCTAACCCAGACCAACTCTGATCCTTACTACCAGGACTCGTGCCAAACTTTCACCTTGGACAACTTATTGTAACCCTTCTTTTGTTTTTGGCTCCTGGGTTTAAGTCGGTCTCTCAAGCAGCGAGACGATCCACGTGGAATCGTCTCGAGACATCTTGACGGATGAAGGATGCTTTGGATTGGTCCTTTTGAGAAACGCCGTAAAAAAAACACTGGTTCATGTGTTCACAAAACTCAATATGCTATCGCGAGAAAGAGAAAATGAAGTCAAGATCACAAGACCATGGCGTGTTACCTCAAAAATTATTTGACTGTTATCTCTGGATCCAGATCTCAATTCTACGATCACAAATACATTGTTTGAAATGACTGTGATGGAGGAATGAATTAGGTCAAGAATCAAGTCATTATTTGTGGAATTTCTGTTGTTGTTAGGATTAATATTATTAACGTGATTAGAGATGTTAGTGGGAGCCAATGATGATGATGATGATGATGATGATGATGATGATGGTGATGAGAGTGACTTTGTGCCGTGTCAGTATGTTCCACTGAAGAGCGCGTGGTACTCGGGACCCTGCCGTTGATGAACCCATATTTATTTTTCATGAGATGAACACACGTGTACCTCTGTCAACCTCGATCGCCCACATGGGATACAAAACCGCCAGCTTCACTTTGAGTTCACTTCAGGGCGTTCTGTTTTGTTTTTTTATATAAAAAAAAAAGATAAAGAAAAAAAAGTTACAAAATACAAATGATGCATATTCCACAAAGTATATTTTTACATTCGCTGTCCTGTCAGAACGGTGTTTTTTCAAATCAGGTTTTATCAGACAAATTTCCACAGAGAGCTGCTTTTAAGGGCCATCCAGAAAATTGATGCGCCTTTGAACGCATCGAAAATAGTTACGTTTTTATTCAAAATTGAAATTGTAACTGGTTGGGAGAGAATCTTTTGTGCCAGTTTTTTTTTTTTTTTTTGCTTTTTATTTGACGTGCTTTAAAAAGTGGAGTGAAGAAGAGATTTGCTTGAAACTTGCGGCGGTGCGGTTTCGGGATGACCTCTGCAACACGAGGTCAAGAGGACGGAGAGCGTCCGCCTCTCACTCCCTTTGAAGGTGATGTGTACTGACAGCCAGGAGAGCAACATGTGATTTGGGGAATTAACGTGAGGTTAAATGGGTTGGGATATATTTTGGGGTGTGCACAGAAATGCAGGAGCAAAAAGGACAAATGATTCATTAATCAGCTGAGGGGATAAAAAAAAAAAAAAAAACAGGCCATGTGTCACTCCAGTCAACATATTGTAATTTTCAGACCTTTATCTTTCGGTGATGAAAGAGAAAAAAAGGCCCGGGGGAGACTGAGAGCGCGGAGGCAGAGGAGCTGAATTGATATTCAGGGCTGGTTCGTATGTGCGAGCGAGGGCACGGAGGAACGAGGCCCGGAATTCATTATCACGCCGTTTCAAATATTACGATTCAAGCTCACGCTCGCTGGGCCGTTCTGGCTGCAATAGGGGGGAGAAGTCCCGCGGATGGAAAGGTAACGTCTCCACAGAACGGGAGGGGGCAGGAGGTGAGCGAATGCAGACAAGCGGGCGGCGCCGGGATCAAACTCATCAGCGTGTTCCGGCAGATGCATTCGCTCTCGAGCGCCTTCGTACTCAAAGGCGCTCTCGTCCTCCCTCAGCTAGCGGAGCGGCGGGCAGATGGAAGGAACGCAAATTGGATTCAGAGGAAGAAAATCGGATTCCAACAGTAAACTCTAAATGAAATGGCCCGTTGACACAAGAGACTTCTTCTCTTCTAAATAATAAGAGTTAAATGGTTGTACTGGTACACAATTTAGCCCTTTAAATGTAAATTGTATAAAATAATCTTTTAAGTATTTTTTCTGTATCAGTTTTCGGGTTGATTCCTTCCTCCCTGGAAGCCATTCATGCATCTCCTTTATATGAAAACAAACCTGCATATGGTTCAAAAAGCCTGGATGAGATGAACAGAAACACGTATTCCATATTCACTGACAAACCCAGTCACTACTGGTCGATGGCCACCATCCATGTTGAAGGGTAAATATTGGAGGGCCAGCCAACCCACAGCCTGTGAAATATCACAACCCTGTCGATGTGTGTGCTGCACGGATCAGAAAACACGATTCAACAAACTTACGCAATCTAAAACAATTCCTGAGGACCTTTATCACGGCCACTTCTTTTTGTTTCCTGTTTGCAACCTCTGCTTCTTCTTCTTCTACTTTGTAAATTTGCTTCATACCAATTGATGGAGACGCACCTAATTAGCATTTATTTTTGCTACATTTTGAAAGTCTTCCTAAAATTCCCTTTGAATTGAATCGAACAGTCGAATAGAAACACAACTTTTGACACCTGTAAATCTGGACTCAGATGGATTTTGGATCTTCGCGGCCCATAGTCCCTCGTAACGGAGCTCAAAGTCAGACTGGGTCTAAATGATATGAAGGAAATTAATCTGAAAACTTTTGGTGGATTTATAAAGGGTTCAGCAATATGGAAGATCAAAAGTCTTATGTAGTGAGCTAAATCATGAATTGGCCCCAGTTTGGTCCAGTTTACATGGAATGGGACATTTGACGACCGTCCCATTGAGAAATGAGGCGTTGTAGTTATTATTATAAGGTAAGGTCACATCTAATTAGACTGAGATTGTTCTTGGATACCGTTTTCAATGCAGTTGTCAGAAATTGCATTTAAAGCATTTGGATCATTTGAATGGAGATTGCAATTATTCCGTTGACCGTAATTCCTCGTCCTTGGTCAACACTGACTCCAGTAGACCAGCTATTCACCTCTTGAGTTGTCATGAACGTTCAGCCAGTTCTCTGGATGTCACGATGTCTCAGACTAATTCTTTTGCCGTGACATGTTTTCGTTGCCGTCGAGATAAGAAAAGACATCCTACGTGCCTTTACTTTTCACAACAGCCGGGTCTGCTTAAAGTGACTTTCCCACACTGCACCACTGCAGTCAGGTTCGTTTTTGAAGGGAATGTATTTACATCCGATTACCTTTATTTTAATTTATCACAAATATGTTTATAGTCTAAAACTCTAGGGTGGACAAACACAGGACCTTCACCCAGGTGGCCACTGTTTGGGTCCCATGTGAATCCAAAAGTCAACATTGACTTAATACAATTTATATTATTTTATATTGTAATATTATAATATTTAAAGCGAAGCTGTGATGTCTGACTAAACCTTACAAAGTTTTGTATTGTTTCAATTCAAAGCGTTAATTACGCGTTTACAACTGCAACCGTAATCTGGGACAGAATACACTTCTCTCGAAACGTACCTGAGAATTCAGTTTCCGTTTATCTGGGAACGTCATTTTGTAGAAGACAGGGTGGCTCCGAAGCGTTAATTTTCTTTGTCTGTATTCAGTCACTTTCTCTGAAGTCTTTGTGAATGTTGCTGTGTGAATCTTTTCCTCCCGCACACCGAACACACGGGAACAGATGAGACGTTCTCTCTCTGCTGAGGGTTCTCCCAAAAGCACTGTTCCTTTTTAACAGAGAACCGTGAGACGACTGTTCTTTTGTTTTTCCTCCAGTGACACAGATGCATACACTGTCTGGAAACACATCAGACATGCTCCATGTAGTGATGGCAAGCAGCGTCCTATATTTGAAACATTAAAACAGAGCGTGTCCATCAAAACTGTTGAAGAAATAAGTCATCCATCCTCACTCGTCATTTATTCCCAGATTCATTAATTGTATTGGGGGCAGATTTAGTTTTGGCGAGTATTTTTTCTCGTTATGAGAAAATAGGATTTGTGAAGTGTTGAAATTGGGAAAATTTTGCAGTGGCAAGGAACATATTTTGGCTTATTACCAAAGAATAATAGCATTAAATTGATGTTCAAGCTATGAACAGAAGCTCATTCTGCTTGTTCAGTTGAAACCAGTAGAAGCCAGACTGCAGAAATCTGCATTCTTGAATCTGTGCCACTGATCCGGTTTGGGAGCAGATCTCATAGGGAACACTTTTGAATCATTTTTGATTATGACATTTCTTTACCAGCTGTCTCAGTTAAGGAACACCCGTCTCTATCGTAATAAACCGCTGAATACAAGTAGATGCCCAGCACCAAAGACCCATTTAGACTTGTGTTTTAGCTTTTCTTTGTCTATTCATTAAGTATGACTCATAACTCCAGTGTCTGCTGCGTCAGCACACCAGCGCAGCGTAACCGTGGCAAGAACTCAGACGTGTTTGTTATATTGCTCAGAGAAACGACAGACATCCATGGCTACTCCAGGGGAAGTGAATCTATCTGAAAACTGATGGGATAATTTGTCAAATGTATTCCAGTAACGCATTCCTACTCCCAACTCGTGGCCCTCCGCTTTAAACCATGAAGCTCCGAGCGCCCCGCTAGTGTCGGCTCTGGACGTGCCAGCTTCCTCTAGCAACATTTCAAAGTAATATTCCCACCGTAGGTTTACGACCAGCGGGCTGTGTTTACTGCCAAAGCCCAAAGTCAGTTTGTGCTAACGTAGGTACCTTTGTTACGGGAGATGAGCAACATGTGTGTAACATGTACACAGCGCTTGTTACGTAACTAAAGTACATTCAAAGTCAACATTGGCTTTTGGTTTTAAACGGGAGACAAACAGCGGTCTCCTAGGTGAAAGTCCTGTGTTTGTTTAACCCTCATGCGCCTCCTGATTTTCACGTTGTTGCCCTTTATACTATGAGGTCTAATGGGGATGGGGAGGGGTCTACATTGGAGTTCTGTTGAAAGCCAGATGCTGAAGGTCAAGTACTAAATATCCAGTTGCATTACGTCAACCATGAAGTAAGAGTTTGGCTTTTTATACAGCCAACTAAAATACTTTGTAATCAGCACAGATTATTTTTCTGTGAATCGGTGACGCAGACTTCTTGTCTCCGTGGCGATACGAAGGCTTCCCTCCCTCAGTCTGACCCCGCCTCTCAGCCAGATGTTATTTTTCTCGTTCCACATGTGTGTTTTCCAGTGGAGAAAAGGCCGCTGCAGCAGAACAACATTATACAATGCTGCTTTTTTACAGTGTACAGTTCCAACTAGAGTAGTGTAACTTTTTTATAATCAAATTTAATATATTATTATTACATTATTACCTTTTTTTGAGTGCTCTTTGGAATTATTATTTATAACCATGTGATATTTCTGTAAATTTAGTTTAGCAAAGAACAAAATGAAAAAGAGGACTGAAGCTCTGTTCAAATGTTAGCTTTTGTTATTCTTTTCGTTTGTTGCCTTAAAAGATTTTTGTATTTTAGAAATATTATTTTCTATTTCTTAATGAAACATTGAAAAGGTTCGTCACCAAACTGGGTCACTCTGAGGACACACAGTCACCACTACCACCCTTTATTTATTTACCAAACATATGTAGATTAATGGCATCTATGCAGTTATCCTTTCCAACTATAACCTGTTTATTATTAACGACAGTCCTGATTTGGGCAAAGAGGGCGCAGCCTTGGAGCTGAGGTGTCCTTAATTTTCACGCTTAAAATAGATATCCATCACAACCTTTAGAAGTTTGTTTAACAGTTTGTAGGTGATGGTCTACAACGTGCAGAAGGACTCTTTCTGTAAAGCCTTGTGGTGACTGTGTGAAACTCATGAACACGAACCGGACCGGAGGAGGTGGAAACCAGGGAGGGAGGCTCGGCTCCCGCATGGCAGAGGGAACATCAGACTTCATTCACCTTTCACTCCTGTGTGGGAACCTACGAGGATCAGAAAGGGACAAATTACACGGTAAAAAAAAAGAGGCCAATTGGTCAGGGATGGAGCTCAACACCAGTCAGCTCAACACCAGTCAGTCAGCTCCAAACCAGTCAGTCAGATCCACACCAGGCAGCTCCAGCCAGACGGTTTCGGGCTCAGGGCGTGCAAAAGAGAAAAAATGGGGGTAAAAATACGTTTTCAAAAGATTTGGACCTCATCTCGTCGGTGAAAGGGGCCAAATTAAAACGACCCTTATCTCCTCTCACACAGACAATTACTTCTTTTCCAGAACGTCATTGTTCAACAGACTCCTCTGAGTAAATACAGTTTGACTTTGCCCTTTAAAAAATGTCCAATCCTAGAGTCATTATAACCAAATTAGCTTAGTGACTGCAATATTCAAGAGTGTACATTTTGTTCATGTGAGTGAAGGGGAGAAAAGATGATGATGATGATAATGAAAAGGATGATGATGATGAAGTAAAGCGAAGTTTCTATCCACAATGTTGTATACAATTGCTGGTTTTGTAATGCACTGTAGAACAGTCCCATGGTCCTTTTTTATAGAAATGTTATTTCAATGGTGCATTCTTTTTGTTTGATAAATAAAGTTTTGATACAAAAGCAAACACTGTTTGATTCGTATTCATGTCACTGAGGTCAATTATGTGAGTGCATATGAAATGGTGAGGGAAGGAGATTTGAATAAACAGGCTTCATTACAGCCACAATGTGAAAAGGCACAGACGTACATCAGAAGTGTACGTAGTCACTGTCACCCGCTGGGTGGGTGGAACTACCACAGTTAAAGACACACAACCAACTCCCGGTCTGGACAACACTGCGGTAGCGACCTGTCAATCACAGTAGCCCCGCCCTAAAGCATCCCCTGCTTTATGGTCTGTTTGACTCTAAATGAGCATAATTTACTAAATGAACATCATGCTGTATTGAAGAAGACTTTAAACTAGAGATTGAGACATAAACTCATGTTTACAATGTTTACTGAAGGAATACATCAAGAGAGAAGTAGAGTCACTTTCTTTAGACGTATATAAATTAGGTCTTCTTTTTACAATTGCCTGAAAGGTATTGAAAAATGTCAACGTACATTTTTATTATCTTAACGATATTCACAAAGGCTGTTAATTTTGTATAACATAGCTATATATCTAAAGAGTATCTGTGCAAAGTTAGTTCAGACAATCCAAAGATCTAAGCATCTTGTGAAAGGCTCACAGCTGCTCACAGGGCCCATGAATGTTACAAACCATAACATCCGGGTTGCTCACAGTCAGGCTGTTACGTATCAAGCAAGGCAGGAATATTCATAATTCAGCCATAAGTAAGTCAATTTTCATTGTTTCGCTGTATAAAAAGGACATACTTGTCCGTCTCTTTGTGAAGATTTGTCTGAGAGGAACGGCATTGGCGAACTCTGTAGGCTCTAAAGATTCCAAAACCATCGAGCTTTTCGCAGTAGCATGTAGCATCCGTTTTTAATCGTCATTTTTTCAAAACTGGGTGCATTTTGAGTGACTTTTCGGGTCACTTTGAGTCATATTTATGGTTTATGTTAATGTTTATGGTGGAATTGTGTTTCTTTATTCACATATTATATGCTTTTGACTATGAAGTTCAGACTTTGCTGAATCTTTTGTATATTTACATCAAAAGGATCTGATACTGATTAGGGGTTCATAGGATCAGCAGAACACATTACTAGGGCTCAGTTTTAGGGGTTCTGCCCCCATACAGGGCTTTTGGTGTCCAAAAAGGGACTACGATTTCTAAGCGTGATAACACTAAGCACCAGTATATATTTTGATACCTATAAATAGAAATCTTGTCCACAGACGATAATACATGAAAATTGAACAGATTCCTTAATGAGGCAAACGTTTGCTGGTTAGCGTTCATTCTCTAAAATAAAAGTAAAGGTGAATTCAGTATATTGTACATTTCCACATCACTAATTCCATCAGTACAAGAAATACAAGCCATACTCGCAACTCTGCTGCTCTCAAATTCTCATTATAGTAATTGCCATCCGCTTTACACACACAGTCCTCTTCAATCAATGCTAAGTCACTATCACTGAAACTACAATTTCCACAGATTGTTGTTGATTCATTTCATCCAATAATTTATCTCTTCCGAGCTTTAAGGACGTGTTGCCTGACAACAGTTTCAGATAAAGCACCTGGGGCAGCTCGGTGGGTAGAGCCAGCAACCTAATGCTTAGAGTGGGTTAAACGCAGACGTCAAAGGGAAATAGAAAAGGTATATGATGATTCAAATAAAGTTTACGTTTTGCTACATTTCCTGGTCGGCTGCCCCTCATGGCAGAATAATGATTTAATCCACACATAGATATTCAGAAAAAGCACATTTGGCAAGAAGCAACACCTCTGCAACAAAGGTGAATATTAGTGGTGGAGGAACTGTACTGGAGAGGAGGGGGTGGTGGGGTATGCCAAGGTACTGCCTCAGTGAAAACAGGGACAAGGGACAAGGTGGGGAAATTGAGAGGAAGGAAAATCTGCTGGAAAGTTTCATAAGGAAAGGTAAGAACATGGATTAGTTTTGCTGTGAGAGCTGTCAGTCATGTGCTGCCAAAAACCCGGAGCAGCAGCTTGGGGAGGACCCAGCTTGTCCAAGAGCATGTAGGATACACATGAAGGCATAACCAAGTGGTGAAAGGTGTGGCATTCATTCTGGAGAAGGAAAAATGCAATTCTCTTTCTCCCTCAACTGTGAGAACTATCATTCCCTTTGTTCAGGAGGGCCGGACAGCAACATCCACAGCAAGTCCAAGACCAGGATGCTGGGTTCAGCTCTCGGTTGGCAGATGGTCTTCAAACCTGACAAAAGGCTAAAGACTGTCAGATCAGACCAGTCTTATACTCCAACAGTCTGAAGAAATGTAATCACTGCTGAACTTAGTGTCCTGGGAAGATGTGGCCTGCTCAGTGGCTCAGTGGTTAGAAGTCTGTCTTTCAATCAGAGGGTCGGTGGTTCGATCCCAGCCTCTGGTAGTCCATGTTGTTGTGTCCTTGAGCAAGACACTTAACCCTCATTGCTGTGTCTATGGTCTACTGTATATCATGTAAGTCACTTTGGATAAAAGCCTCAGATAAATGTAATAATCTAATATAAAAGTAATATGAGTGCAGATCCTGCCAGTGAAGACCATTCACTGTAAACTTAAACAATGCAGCCAATGGTTATGTATAAGGAAAAGAGAGACCTCAGTTGGACCCTAAAATAATATTATGATGAACTGGCGTGGTCGGGGTGCACCTTGGACCCCAGTATGCATGCTCCATCCTACTTGAGATGTGTTGGGCCTAGAGGTACAATTTCAGCATTTAGGGGGATCCATTGGCTGAAATGGAATATGTTAGTTTATAATCATCTGAAAATAAGAATGGTGTTTCCATCACCTTAGAGTTAGCCATTTAGATCTACACACACAGTCCTCTTGGAGAAGAGGACATTAGGGACATTGGTGATTTTGTGCTTTTGCATCTACCACCGTAGCATTCCTATGCATTTAGCACGTGTGAGAAGTTTCCGTAGGTTGCAATATGCAACCTCACAACACACTAGACTTTTAAATAAATAAAATGGCTACGTGCGACAACCAAGATTCTTGGAGTTTTGCCAAACGCCGATCTCCGTGAGATCAGTGCTAACAACAGGCTCTTTATTGCACAACCCCTCATCATATTATCAATCGGTGCTTTGTCACCTGATTTCCTCCTTTTCGCTCGCCATAACTTCTACTAGAACATCCTAGTTTGATGCGTAGGGTAAAAAGCATATGTACAACATGAATGTTGAATGGGCTTTGTCTCTTTGTGGACTGAACGAGAGAGAGAGAGAGAGAGAGAGAGAGAGAGAAGGAGAGAGAGGAGTCTTTGAGCAGCTCTACTGCACTCCGTCTCTGGATGGAGGCTGACGAGCTGCCAGCTGTCTGCCGGCTGACGAGGCCGATGAATGAGGCCTGTGGTGAGCTGGTTGTTAGCGGAGGATGAGGCTGCAGGATAAACTATCTGACAGCTCGTCTCCTCTCTCTACGCTGAGACGTCAGCCTCCATCTGCTGCCGGTCAGCCTGACGGACGCCTTCATCTACACAAAGTGATTAGATAATAAGGAAAAACTAATTTGCAACGGCTGGTTCAGGACAAGAGGAAACAGTGAAAGTTTATTTTTAGATGGGTTGAAATGTTGAATATTAAGTGGAAGGAGGGTTTAAGCCAAAATCTGGTTTATGATGGTTCAAGTTTGGGACAGTTTAGATTTTGAAAAGTTTAGGATTAAAAGTTAAATTAGATTAGAAGTTATTTGAAGTTTCAGTTTTTTCTACATTTAGTAATAAATGTATTCATTCAGGGTGAGAGGCGCCGAGCGGGAGTGAGGATACTCACGAGTGACTCTGCTCTGACTATTGTTCGTCAATGATCAACTTTGTAATCGTATCATCTGATCTGCGGCCGTATGTTTTGGACACTCGGGTGAAGAGAGGAGCAGAGCTGTCAACTGATCACCACCTGGTGGTGAGTTGGATCAGATGGGGGAGCCGGCTAGAGAGACCTGGCAAGCCCAAACGTGTAGTGAGGGTGAACTGGGAACGTCTGGCGGAGGATCCTGTCCGGGAGGTCTTCAACTCCCACCTCCGGAAGGACTTCTCACACATCCCGAGGGAGGTTGGGGACATGGAATTCGAGTGGATCATGTTCAAAGCCTCTATTGTGGATGAGGCCGCTAGGAGCTGTGGTCGTAAGGTCATCGGTGTCTGTCATGGCGGCAACCCAAGAAACCGGTGGTGGACACCGGGGGTGAGGGAAGCCGTCAACCTGAAGAAGGAGGCCTTTCGGGCTTGGTTGGCCCAGGGGTCTCCTGAAGCAGCTGACAGGTACAGGCAGGCCAGAAGGACGGCAGCTGGGGTGGTCACGGATGCTAAAACTCGGGCATGGGAGGAGTTTGGGGAGGCCATGTAGAAGGACTTTCGGTTGGCCTCAAGGAGGTTCTGGCAAACCATCCGACGACTCAGGAAGGGAAAGCAGGGCCTTCCCCAGGCTGTTATCAGCAGGGGAGGGGGGCTGCTGACCCAGACAGAGGATATCGTCGGGCGGTGGAAAGAGCACTTTGAGGAACTCCTAAACCCGGTCAACATGTCCCCTGAACAGGGGGCAGCGCCTGAAGACTTGGGGGTGGATGAACCCATATCCCTGGCAGAGGCCACTAAGGTAGTCAAAAAGCTCCTTGGTGGCAAGGCGCCGGGGGTGGATGAGATCCGTCCTGAGATGCTGAAGGCGCTGGACTTTGTTGGGCTGTCTTGGCTGACACGCCTCTTCAATGTTGCATGGGGGTCGGGAACAGTGCCCATGGACTGGAAGACCGGGGTGGTGGTTCCCATCTTCAAGAAGGGGGACCGGAGAGTGTGCTCGAACTATCGGGGCATCACACTACTCAGCCTCCCGGGAAAAGCTTATGCCAGGGTGCTGGAACGGAGGCTCCGACCATTTGTTGAACCTCAGATTCAAGACGAACAGTGCGGGTTTCGTCCTGGTCGTGGAACAGTGGACCTGCTCTTTACCCTCACAGGGATACTAAAGGGGTCTAACCAGTCTACATGTGCTTTGTGGACCTGGAGAAGGCTTTCGACCGGGTCCCTCTGGGCTTTTTGTGGGGGGTGCTGCAGGAGTATGGTGTGCCGGACCCGTTTCAACGGGCCATCCGGTCTATGTACGCCTGCAGTAGGAGCTGTGTTCGTATCCTCGGCAGTAAGTCAGACACGTTCCCGGTGGGTGTTGGCCTCCGCCAGGGCTGCCCTTTATCACCGGTCCTGTTCGTGACTTTCATGGACAGGATATCTAGGCGCAGCCGGGGGGCGGAGAATGTCAGGTTCGGAAATCTCGGGATAGCCTCTCTGCTGTTTGCAGATGATGTGGTCCTGTTTGCCTCCTCGGACCATGACCTCCAGCATTCACTGGGGCGTTTTGCAGCCGAGTGTGAAGCGGCGGGGATGAGAGTCAGCACCACGAAATCTGAGGCCATGGTGCTCTGCCGGAAACCGGTGGATTGCTCCCTCCGGGTGGGGACAGAGTGCCTACCACAAGCGAAGGAGTTCAAGTATCTCGGGGTCTTGTTCACGAGTGAGGGTCAAATGGAGCGGGAGATCGACAGGCGTATCGGTGCGGCTGCAGCAGTAAAGCAGGCGTTGCACCGGGCCGTCTTGGTGAAGAAGGAGCTGAGCCGAAAGGCAAAGCTCTCAATTTACTGGTCGGTCTACGTCCCAACCCTCACCTATGGTCACGAGCTTTGGATCATGTCCGAAAGAACGAGGTCGCGGATACAAGCGGCCGAAATGAGTTTCCTCCGAAGAGTGGCCGGGCTCAGCCTTAGAGATAGGGTAAGGAGCTCGGACATCAGGAGGGACAATTTGTATCATAGAATCTGTAATTCTGTTTATGAGAGCTGAAATAAATCTATTTATTTATCCAATTGTATCCGAGGAACAGGAACGCTGCCAAAGATGTAAACAATGTTGATCTCAATAACATATCACCAGTTCCCAGTTAACCAAACCAAAACAAATTTTAAACAGTTTCCTACGATCTAATAATGCTTTATTCTATAATTTATATATCTATAAATTGATGTTAATTAGAATAAATTAAATCTTCAAGGCCCACCTTAACACGGTCACACCATCGTTTCCTGAGGAGAAGTCCGTGATGAATGTGGGTGGTGCCAAGTGGGCTCAACCACAAACACATCTGTGACTTCATCACAATCACATTTTGCCTCGGCACCGGAAGAGAATGTTTCATTCGCCTCGTCATTCACATTGAATGAAAGTGAACGGCAGGCGAATAATTGCCAATGTCAATCTGTGATGGTGGAGCTAAGTGCTACGAAGATAACAGGAGTAAAGGAGATGTCACCCAATGCCATACACATCCACACATCTTGAGATTAGGTCCAATGAGGTAACATCAGCAAAAAGTCCTCCAAATCCAATCAAAGAACACATGATCGGTCCACACCCTAAAACACATACAGTAAAAGGTTTTCTGATATGCCTATGTATCATCAGGAAACAAAAACAATGCGTTCTATTACTTGTGAATGTTGATATTTTTCAATATAAAGGGGGTGCGATAGAACAAAAGACCTCTGTATGCTTCAAGTGGAGTTCTTATAGGATCATCTTACATTAGCATTTGAAACATCACTGCTTCAGTACATGACCTAGTATATTGTGAGAAGAAACTTAAAGTATGAAACACAGATCTGCAAAGGTTTCAGACGGAAAAAGAAAGTCTGGATGCTTAACATGAGTTCTCTACATTTATTTAACTAAAATAACTATTAAAAATACTTAACTTCACTCAATCAAAGCCAAACTTTGCTCAGATACCCATACAATATTGAGCTATTTTATAGTATTTTAGAAAGTGTTCATATCGATGTGTAAGGTAATACAAATTAACTTTTAACATCTTTTTTTTTTCAAAGAATACATCTTTTTACATTTTTGTTTTATGTGTATTATCATAAACCAGTATACCACTAACACATATATGGCCTTATTATCTATCTTCACAAGGGTCTTCTGTATTTTATAGCTTTTTACATTTTTCAAATAGACCTTGTGAATGAGGAGATAATCAGGATTTAATATGAGAAAAAAAGCATCCGCAATTTTGGCTAAAAACAGTGGTGCGGGGCATATGGCCTTTCATTGTGTCAAACAGGATGACACGAGTTTGATTGAACGGAAGACAAAAAGCAAAGCAGAGAACGATAAAAGAGATTTTATGAAAGTGGCTGAACCAACATTCAGATAAAAAGAAAACCTTGAAAATGGAATTTACACAAACATACTTCTGGACAGCAACAAATGGGAATGCCTTGGGAATGCCACTCATTATGCGGACTCACAAAGCGCCCAGTGTTGCTGCAGGTGGATTAACATTGGGAAGGGTTAGGGTTAGGGTTAGGGTTCCCTATTAAAAGGGAAGGAAGGAACCCAAGCTGGTCCAAGATGAATTTGCAATGTGGAGACAAAGAGTGTAGATTACTTTTTGTGTTTATCAGACTGTAAAACCTATTGACTGTGATTAAATATAACTGTCAGGAGCGCGTGGCAAGAAGAGATGAAGGCAAGGCAAGGCAAGGCAAGTTTATTTGTATAGCACATTTCAACACAAGGTGATTCAAAGTGCTTCACATACAGCCATTAAAAGCATAAAAACACAATGCAGAATAAAATATTTAAAAACAATTAAAAACAATTACACAATCCAAAATAAAAGATTTAAAAACAATTAAGAACAATCATTAAAACAATAAAAAACAGTTAGAAGGCAAAAAGCAGAAATAGATAGATACAGAATTGAATAAAAGTTGCAGTGCAGTTTAAGATATAAAATGCAGTAGTGAAATGTAGAATCTGGTTTAATTAAAGGCAACAGCAAACAGAAAGGTCTTCAGTCTGGCTTTAAAGAGGATGAGGGTCTCTGCAGACCTGCAGCTCTCAGGGACCTTGTTCCAGATGTGTGGAGCAGAAAAGCTGAACGCTGCCTCTCCGTGTTTAGTTCTGACTCTTGGAACAGAAAGTAGACCCGTCCCAGACGACCTGAGGGGTCGGGATGGTTCATAAGGTAGCAGCAGATCACTAATGTATTTAGGCCCTAAACCATTCAGGGCTTTATAAACCAGCAGCAGGATTTTAAAGTCAATTCTTTGTTGGACAGGAAGCCAGTGCAAAGACCTCAGAACTGGAGTGATGTGATCCACTCTCCTGGTCTTAGTGAGGACTCGAGCTGCAGCATTCTGAATCAGCTGCAGCTTTCTGATTGACTTTTTACTGAGACCTGTGAACACACCGTTACAGTAGTCAAGTCTACTGAAGATGAATGCATGGACAAGTTTCTCCAAATCCTGTTGAGACATAAGTCCTCTAACCCTTGATATATTCTTCAGGTGATAGTAGGCTGATTTTGTAACTGTCTTGATATGACTGTTCAGGTTGAGATCTGAATCCATAACTACTCCTAGATTTCTGGCTTGGTTTGAGGTTTTTAACATCAGTGATTGTAGCTCAGCGCTCACTTTCAATCGTTCGTCCTTGGAACCAAAAACAAGTACTTCTGTTTTATCTTTATTTAATTGAAGAAAATTCTGGCACATCCAGTTGTTGATTTCTTCAATACATTTAGCCAGCACTGGTATGGGATTATAGTCCCCTGGTGATATAGTTATGTAGATTTGTGTGTCGTCTGCATAGTTATGATAACACACTTTGTTGTTTTTCATAATCTGAGCCAGTGGAAGCATGTAGATATTGAACAGAAGAGGCCCCAGTATTGAACCTTGGGGAACACCACATGTCATACCAGTCAGCTCTGACCTGTAAGATAACAAGAAGATAACAACAACTTGACAAAAAGTCTTATTTCAGGAAGACATTGTATATCAAAACCGAAATCAATTAATGCCTCACACATAAACAGAGTGACTGGCTTTACCTGAGGCAACCAACGAGACGAGCCGCTGTTAACGAGCTGCCGTTAACGAGCTGCTGTTAACGAGCCGCCGTTAACAAGCAGCAAAGCAGCTGCAATGCTGCGAAGAGCAACATTGTGTGTGTTGTGTGTCAGTGGAGTGTGTGTGGGTGTTTGAAAATGTTTTGGGTTCATGGGGGTGGAATTGAAATTATGCATGGGAATGTGTGCGTGCGTGTGTGTGTGTGTGTGTGTGTGTGTGTGTGTGTGTGTGTGTGCTCTTACATTTTTACCTTTCTGAGGACTTTGATTCTTGGATTGGAAGTAGATTTGGGCCACATTGGAAAAATGTACAGTATTTGAGTTGAGAGTTAAATGTCTGAATTCTGAGTATAAAGTCTGAATTCTGAGAATTAAGTCGTAACTCAGATGCATTTTTCACCATAGTGTTGAGAGGTTGAGAGCTGGTGCTGGTGCTGTATTTTAGCTTTGGACACAGTCAGGATAGCCGTTTCCCACTGCTTCCAGTCCATGCTAAACTGGGCTAACCACATGCTGCCTCCAGCTATGTCAGTAATGCATAGCAATGAGATTAATATTGACTGACTGATTGGAAAACATGTTTTTATTGGTCCAGTATTGAGGGAGTACACTGCTGACAGCAGACACCAAACTCTCGATCCAGAGGTGTTGGCCAACTACAAACCTATCTCTAACCTTCCCTTCCTGTCTAAGATTCTGGAGAAAGTAGTTGCAAATCAGTTGTGTGACTTTTTACATAGCAATAGTTTATTTGAGGACTTTCAGTCCGGATTTAGAAAGCATCATAGCACGGAGACAGCACTGGTGACAATTACCAATGACCTTCTAGTTGCATCAGATAGGGGACTTGTAACTGTTCTGGCCCTGTTAGACCTTAGTGCTGCGTTCAACACCATTGACCATGACATCTTATTACAGAGACTAGAACAGGTGATTGGAATTAAAGGTACAGCACTAAACTGGTTTAAGTCGTATTTATCAGATTGATCTCAGTTTGTATGTAAATGATGAAGCTTCGATGAACACTGGTGTCCGTCATGGAGTTCCACAAGGTTCTGTGCTTGGACCAATTTTGTTCACCTTGTATATGCTTCCTTTAGGCAATGTTATCAGGAAACACTCAACAAGCTTTCATTATTATGCCGATGATACCCAGCTATATATATCAGTCAAGCCAGATGAAACCAACCAGGTGGCTAAACTTCAAGTGTGTCTTAAAGACATAAAAACCTGGATGACCTGCAACCTCCTGATGTTGAACTCGGACAAGGCTGAAGTTATTCTGCTTGGCCCAGAGCATCTGATAAATCAATTATCGAATGATATTGTTTCTCTTGATGGCATTGCTCTGGCATCCAGCACCACCGTGAGGAATCTGGGAGTTGTCTTTGATCAAGACTTGTCCTTCAGTTCCCACATGAAGCAGATCTCAAGGACTGCCTTCTTTCACCTACGCAACATCTCAAGGATCAGGCACATCTTGTCTCAAAGGGATGCAGAAACATTGATCCACGCATTTGTTACTTCAAGACTGGATTACTGTAACTCTGTATTATCAGGCTGCTCTGCTAAGTCCCTTAGGTCTTTCCAGTTGATCCAGAATGCTGCAGCTCGTGTACTAACGAGGACTAGGAGGAGAGATCACATTACTCCTGTATTAGCTGCTCTCCACTGGGTTCCTGTAAGACAGATAATCTTATTTAAGGTCCTTCTTCTTACCTACAAAGCCTTAACTGGTGATGCACCATCATATCTTAGGGAGTTCAGGCCCTGCTGATGCCCCTCATCTCTGCCTCCGTCTGCTGACATGGATCGTGGTTGTCTGGGTCATGGTTCATACCTACTACTCATTACATGAATAATTTCTGTGATATTCATTGAATGTGCTGTAACTCTGTTACGTTGATTCTGTACACATGACATCTATTGCTTCTGTCCATCCGGGGAGAGGGATCCTCCTCTGTTGCTCTCCTGAAGGTTTCTTCCTTTTCTTCCCTGTGAAAGAGTTTTTACTATTTTTGGGGGAGTTTTTCCTGATCCGAGGGACAGGGATGACATATGACATATGTGTACAGATTGTAAAGCCCACAAATTTGTTTTTGTGATTTTGGGCTGTACAAAATAAACAGAATTTAATTGAATTGAATTTAGAGTCAGCCAGAAGATAAAGCAGCGGCTGCTTCAGGGCAGGGCTACAAAATGATTGACAGGTTACTTCTGCTACCAGATCCGTATTCGGCGTCTCGACGTCACTCCTGCAGAGTCCAAATATGGTCACTTCTGTTACGCCAAAAAAAACTATGTTCACCTCTTATTTACTGCCTATGGTTTGATTGCACTTCTTTACTCATTCTGAACAAAACCTCTGCCAGTTGAATGTAATGTAAACTTCAGTATTGCTTCGAAGCACATCCATATTCTGTAATGACCATATACTCTATTAGTATGATTAAACTATTGAATCTCAAACTGCAGCTGATGTAAAGACCAAAAAACATTTGTTTTGTTTTGTCAGTCAACAAAATGTACTTCTTTTGTTTTCAATTACCTTTGTGCTAAACTCTGTGTAACACACACACACACATACACACACACACACACACACACATACACAGTTTACGTCGCATTGTTTTGCTGATATAATTGTGTTACTGTTGTGTTGCATTTTCAATTTAAAACAAAAACAAAAGCAGGCGAGCTGGATGAATAATTCATTTACCATCTGTGTGTATGTGTGTGTGTGTGTGTGTGTGTGTGTGTGTGTGTGTGTGTGTGTGTGTGTGTGTGTGTGTGTGTGTGTGTGTGTTAATCCCTTCAGTTTTGCTGCTGATTTCCTTCGTCAAGCGTGAGAGAGTAATTAATCAGATCTGAAATGAGATTCTGGAATTAAAACCATCATGTGGCTGTGTGTGTGTGTGTGTGTGTGTGTGTGTGTGTGTGTGTGTGTGTGTGTGTGTGTGTGTGTCTGTGTGTGTGTGTGTGTGTGTCTCCAGTTTAACCCTAATGAATTCTGACAGGCAAATTATATCAGCTTCCTCCTCATCATCATTTCTCTGATGCATTTCCTTCTCTTTCTCCCAGATTTTCCTCTTTTCTCTTTCTTTCTCTTTATCCTGTATCCTTGTCATCCTCTCATTAGTTTTATTTTCTACCCTAAATGAGGTTTTGTAAGCCCGAAAAATTCAGATTTCTTTGCAGCTGATAAGTTCTTTTGGTGTATATTTGGTGGATAATTTATTTTCCTTTTTCATCCTCACTGTTTCTGTGAAATGTGTTTGTAACAGGTTACGCCACAACTATCTGCGTCCCCGGCCTATGGACCACCTTGAAGTTAAAGGGCTGCATAGCCAGATACCAACGGGTGATCCGGGCGTTGGTATCCTTCATGCGGTGGAGCCATTGGAGCGGGGCGTGGTCCGAGCAGAGGGTGAACTGGCGCCCCAGGAGGTAGTACCGCAGGGAGTCGACCGCCCACCGGATGGCCAGGCACTCCTTTTCGACGATGCTGTACCTGGCCTCCCGCTCGGACAACTTCCGGCTGATGTATAGGATGGGTCGGTCGACCCCCCCCCCACCTCCTGGGACAAAACGGCCCCCAGCCCTCTGTCCGACGCGTCAGTCTGCAAAACAAAGGGGAGAGAGAAGTTAGGGGTGTGGAGAAGCGGCTCCCCACAGAGGGCCTGTTTTACCGCCTCAAACGCCAGCCGGCACCGCTCCGTCCGCTGGACCGGATCTGAGGCACCCTTTCGGGTCAGGTCAGTCAAGCGGCTGGTCAGCTCCGCGAAGCCGGGGATAAACCGCCGGTAGTAGCCTGCCAGCCCCAAGAACCGCCTCACCTCTTTTTTGGTCTTGGGCGGCGGGCAGGCTGCAATCGCTGCCGTCTTATCCATCTGGGGACGCACCTGCCCTCCGCCCAAGTGGTACCCCAGATACCGTACCTCCCTCCGTCCAATTGCACACTTCCCCGGGTTGGCGGTGAGCCCGGCCTCCCTCAGGGACTCCAGCACCGCGCCCACCCGCCGCACATGCTCCGCCCACGTGGTGCTATGGATGATGACATCATCCAAGTAGGCGGCCGCATATGCCGTGATGACCGCACGGTCACCCCTGGGGGGGTCTCAATCTGATGAACTATGAGGCTGGTGCGGCCGGGCCGGAGCGAGAACACGTCCGCAAAACGCTCCTGCAGCTCGGCAACATCTGTTTGCTGGGCCGCGGAGAGATGGGTTTCACAATGGAGCGAGGCTGGAACGGCCGATTTTGGAACCTCAGGCCCCAGCTCCTCTCTCTCCAAGACTGCAGACACCAGCGAAACAGACTCCGCCTCCCTCCACGCCTTCAGGAGGTTGAGGTGGTATATCTGCGTACCCCCGCCCCTGTCAGACCGCACCACCTCATAGTTGACCTCCCCGACCCGCCGTGTGACCACAAAGGGCCCTTGCCACTTGGCGAGGAGTTTCGAGCTGGAAGAAGGAAGCAATACAAGTACCTTCTCTCCCGGTGCGAATTGCCGCAGCTTGGCCCCTCTGTTGTACAGGCGTTCTTGCCGCTCCTGGGCCTGGCGCAAATTGTCTCGTGACAGCCGACCCAAGGCGTGAAGCTTTGCGTGCAGGTCCAGGACGTACTGGATCTCATTCTTGCTGGTGCTCGGCCCCTCCTCCCAGCTTTCCTTAATCAGGTCGAGCACTCCTCGTGGCTTCCTGCCGAACAGCAGCTCAAAGGGAGAAAATCCCGTGGAGGCCTGGGGAACCTCCCGCACTGCAAACAACAGAGAATCCAGCCATTTATCCCAATTACGTTCATCTTCACTAATTAATTTACGGATCATGTTCTTCAACCGCTCCACCAGCCCATCGGTCTGGGGATGGTAGACGCTGGTACGAATAGACTTGATGCCCAGTAATCCGTAAAGTCCTTGCAGTGTGCGTGACATGAACGACGTGCCCTGGTCATTCAGAATCTCTTTCGGGACTCCGACTCGGGAGATGACCTGAAACAGCGCCTGCGCAACACTCCTTGCAGAGATGCTGCGCAACGGCACCGCTTCCGGATATCGCGTTGCGTAATCCACCAGGACTAACACAAAGTGATATCCGCGTGTGCTCCGGTGGAATGGCCCGATGAGGTCCATGCCGATTCTATCGAACGGTACCTCCATTAACGGCAGAGGGCGCAATGGCGCCCTCGGAATGGCCGGGGGATTTACCAATTGGCACTCCGGGCATGATGCGCACCACCGGCCAATAGAATCGGGCCATTATCCGGTGCAATGTCTTATCATACCCCATGTGCCCAGCCATTGGGTTATAGTGAGCCGCCTGGAAAACTGTTTCCCGGCGGCTCTTCGGCACCAGCAACTGGGTGTCCTCCTGCCCGGTCTGGGTGTCACGGCTCACCCGGTATAACCGGTCTCTAATCAAACAAAAGTGCGGATATGTCTGCGCTGCGTCAGGGCGCACCAGCTGACCATCAATTTTGGTCACCTGGTCAAAAGCTGAGCGCAGGGTCTCGTCCCGCGACTGCTCGAGGGGAAAGTCCTCCACGGTGTGGAACTCGGAAGTCGGCGGAGCCCCCCCGGGAGTCTCCGCCGGTCCGCCCCCCCGGGAGTCTCCGCCGGTCCTTCCCCCCCGGCTGCCGCAGCCGCTGAGCACCGCACACATATCGCACGGCCCTGTCTGCCATGACCGCACCCCCGCTGCCTGCCCCATTAACTTACCAAACCCAGGCCAATCCGTTCCCAGAATTAGGGAGTGCGTAAGGCGGGAGCTAACCGCAACCTTCACCCTATGCTTTTTCCCCGCATAACGAATTTCCACTGGGACTACGGGATACTCGTGGATATCCCCATGCACACACCTTATCCGCACCCGTGATGCCTCCACCAATGCCCCGGGCCGAACCAGGTTCTGGTGGATCATGGTCTGCATGCAGCCCGAATCCACCATTGCCTGGTGTGTACCCCCCTGGAGTCTTACCGGAACGCTGTACGTCGCTCCCAGGCCTGGGGAGGGTGCTGGAAGGCCGGCAACCCGGATCACCTGTCCCACCTCCCTCGATGGGCAGTCCCTCCGGACGTGACCGGGCTGCCCACACCTCCAACACACCTGCCCTGACGTCTGAGGGTCCCCCTGTGGGTCAAAAAGGGTGCGGGCTCTGGTCCGGTCCGGTGCGTCGGCGGTCGGCGGGCCTGGCAATGGCTGGCGCGGTACCGGCGGCGGCAGCCTCCTCCTCGGCGCCGGTGTCGGCCGGGCCGGTGCCACCGGTTGCCCTCCGCCCCCTCTGTCAGCCGGGTACACCGCCAGGTGGTCCTCGGCCAAGGTGACCGCGCTCGCCAGGGTCGGTGGTAGCGGACCCAGGCTGCGGTTCGGGTCGGCAGCCCCTCCAGGAACTGCTCCACCACCACCTGCTCCATGACCGCCGACGTGGCCCCGGGCTGGAGCCACCGTCCCGCCGCGTCCCGGAGCCCCAGCCGAGCCGTGCGGAACCGCCGCCGGTGGTCCTCTGGTTAGAATGTTCTTTTTATATATTATTTTTTAATATGATTTATTTTTAAATATTATCTTATTAGTTGCATATAGAATGAAGGGATAGTATGGAACTGAGAATTACTAAAATAATTGAAAAAAGGTTTATTATATTTAAAAAGGGGGTAACAGTATATATTATAGTGGATTTAGAATGTCTAGTTCAGACATTGTAAGAGGAGATACATTCTGAAAGTTAACATTTTATTTTTGATATTACTCCAAAAGTATTAAAGCAAAGAAAACTGTTGATATATTCACACTTGGTTTCAATTAACATTAAAACATGTATCTTACTCTATACATTAGACACTTTACTGCACTACCTTTTATTGTTGTTGTTAATCAATATGATGGCCTGAACTATGCCAACATACCATTATATATTACCTCCCTACTTTTTCATAAGTGATACATATATATATATTAAATAGGGACATTAATGTTAAAGTCATGGGGCTATCTTATCAAGACAAGGGGATGGTTTGGAGTTGAACTAATTGTACACCTCTAATATTTAGTGTCCCAACCCTTTGCACTCATCTTGGTTTCCAAGGCTATACGCTATCACACCTTTTTTCTTTGAGCAATGCAGTTGCCCTCTATCTCAATATCCCAGCTGAAGTCATAGTTAAGAGTGGCACAGAATGGAAATTGATAATGGAGATGGATGAAAACACTTTCCAATGACAGCTGTGTGTAACCAAAGCCCATTTTGATTTATTCGTCCAGAAACTAGAAACGGTGATGTGTATCTCCGTGGAGGACCTGAGAATATACCTATGGAGAAATAAATAGTCTTCTGGTACCTGGTCAACCAAAGCACCTTTAGGGAGCAGTCTGTCAAATCTGACGTCTCCCAAGGTGTTGCCCACAAGGTCATCATGGAGGTTCTAGATCAAACCGGCCTCCTCGTCTCCTCATTCGTCACTTGGCCAACTGATTGTGAGAAGCGGAACGATGCAGCAGTCTTTTGAAGAATATGTGGCATTGACAGCATTGTAGCCACAAGGAGCCACCAATATTTCAACTCCTCATTCACAAGGTCTATTTGAAAAATTTAAAAGGCTATAATATACAGAAAACCCTTGTGAAGATAGATAATAAGGCCATATATGTGTTAGTGGCATATTGGTTTATGATATTACACATACATTTTTTTTTTTTATTATCTTACAGATGTATATTAACTTTTTATTTAAATATAAAATAGCTCAATATTGAGTATCTGTGCATTTGGCTTTGATTGAGTGAAGTTAAATTTGGAACTGATGGGGTCTATATGGTTAAGATAGAGGCCACCTGTCAGGGGACTATTTCAACCGAAAGTATTTCTATTCATTACTACTATAAGGCAATGGGTTGGACGGGATTGATTGAAATGTCTTTTTACCGTGTCTGGTGGGAGACATAGATTTTTGACTTTTTTAATAAATTGTTTTTATGAGTGAGGTGGAGGAGGAAGTGCTGTCATCATCAGTGGCATTGGTACCTTGCCAAGGCTCATGAACAGAAAGAGGATGCCTGGCCTGGCTGACTCTATGCTTGCACCTGTTTTTGCTAAAGACACGCTGCCCTCAACAGGACCTAACCACTCCCACAGTGGTTCTCTTACCAATGCCTGTGATACGTGAGTCCCTGATTGAAGTTCAGAAAGCTGATGCTAGTCTTGCTAAATGGAGCTCAAGCGGTAGTTCAGGAAGGAAGACTTTCTTGACACCACGGCTCATTCATAAATGTCTCAGTCTTTTCTCCCAGCGATCACACTATCAGCTGATCTGGGGGGCATCCACCTTTAAGCAATCAACCAGACGCGGTGCTGTGTCTCTAAGCCAATCATATCGTTGCTGTCAAACTTTAACGGGGTTCTCTGCTCTGCTGTCCTCAGTTGTCATTTCAGCTCAAACCGATCTGACCCTCCACCCCAGTCACCTCCAGTCAGCAGGCAGTCATACTCCTCTTTCATCATCAGGTTGCAGCAACTCTCTTCTTCACCACCACCAGTGTCTGGACTCCAGGGGGGATTCTGCCGGGTCAAAACTCGGCGTCAATGCCCCTTGTTTATCCTGGTTCAGGATAGAGTCCGATCGCCAAATACTTTGCACTATTCCAATGTTATACCCTTGTAATAAATCTATTGTTTAATTCAGAACTAGTCTCTCCTGCTTGAAATGTGTTGAGGGTGTGATGGAGGTAGCAGATGAGAGAAGGGCACATTCCTTCTATGCAGATGATGGGATGTTGTTGCAGAGATGGGTTTCCAGACCTATGGGGCGACTGTGAGGATGGGCGGTTTGATCCCTGCCTAGCCCATGTTCATGTGTCCTTGGGCAAGACACTTTGCTCCCAAATTGCTCCCGTGGATCTTCCTATGGTGTATGAATGAGTGTATGAATGTTAGCTACTTCTGATGGGCAGGTGGCATCTTAGCTCCTCCCATCAGTGTATGAATGGGTGAATGATGACAAGTAGTGTTAAAGTGCTTTGAGTGGTCAGAAGACTGGAAAAGATCTATACAAATCAGGTCCATTTAACATGTTAAGACATATGAATGGTTGAAGATTGAGGTACCGTGAACCACGTTTCTGTGCCCTGTAGTGTTTGCCAAACCAATGCATGAAACCAATACATGTTGTTGGCAAACCTTTTGAGCATGTGCTTGCTAACACTGATGTATTCAGGTACCCTTTTTGCGCAATATCACTGCTCCTGTGGTAACCAAAGCCTTGTTGAAATTCTTCTTACAGTCACTGGGTATTGAGCATGTTGTCTCCAGTCCATACCAGCCGCAGTCACAAGGTGCCCTAGAGACCCATAAAGCATAGATACTGCCGAGAGACGGAGAAAGATTGGGATGATGGTCTGCCTTTCTTACTATTTGCTGCCAGTGAAGTCTCTTGTCTCTTGTCATTCGGCCATAGTGTACAGTACCATTTAAAGGGCTGAAAGAACCATTGAAGTCTGCCAGTGCATCGCCTCAAACCAGTTTAAATTTGATTTTGTTCCATAGTCTACACGATTCTTGTCGAGAGTGTCTACACCATGCTTGTTCGTTAGCCAGAGGAATGGGAAACGGCACAATGACAGGAAAGTATTCGAACACACCTTTCAGCCTGGTGATTGTGTTAGTGCTGATGCCTACGCCTTACTGTCCATTTGCAGGCCTGTATTTAGTAAAAGAACAAGACAGAATATATAATTCACACTTCTGTCTGGAGATGTCAAACATGGCTGTGTCAATGTAAATATGCTTAAGCTGTTTCTTTGCAGGGAAAATGCCCAGGATGAGTAGGATCCGAAAGAGAAGCAGCCTGAGTATACAACCACCCTTTCCTCCATTTCTCTGATGTTTAATTCGGCAATCCTTGATGACATACTCACTTCTCCTATCTTCTAGATTCCAAAAATCAGGATGTGCGTAGTATAATTTGGTCCTACCCTGCTCTTTTCGGAGATGTACCCTCACATACCAATGCTTTGGATCATAATATTAATGTTGGTGACGTTTCCCCCAAACAAACAACATGCTTACCGGTGTCCTATACCAAATAAATAGCTGATTTCATTATGAACTATCGTAATATCAATTTCCGTTCCAATCACTCCTACCAGCATCAAAGACAGTGGAAAAGTAGTAAAGCCGGCTTGTGCATGATTTAAAGTGTGACACTGACGAGCGGTGCGGGTCTGTGCCTGGTGCTGAAATGTTGAAAAGATTTAATAGCAGTAATAATAATAATAATAACTTTTCATGTACAAAACACATGTGGTTAGCTAGGAAGCTGACCACAGAACAGTTCTTCCAGAACTCCTAGTCATTGTTATCAAAAGTAATGTTACATAGAAAGTAAAGGTTAAAGTAGATACTTGTACAGTTCATAGGACAGCTTGCATTGTTTACTTTCTAAAACGGGGCTTTGCCTCCTGAGATCTCACTACAATTAGACACTTGTCTTGTAGTGAATTCAGAGACACGCACAATATATGTGTATACTAACCCTAACCCTTTTCCTCCATTTTGCCTTCTGTGCCTGGCTGGCTGCTAGTTTCTACCCATGTGGGTATGGGTAATGAGTCATTTTCATGTCTGGATCCGGTCCTGCTCCCTGCCATGGCGGCCCTGCTGACGCCCCTCGTCTCTGCCTCCGTCTGCTGGCCTGGATCGTGGTTGTCTGGGTCGTGGTCCATGCCTACTACTTGTGAGGGAATTCATTGCGTTTCGCTGCCCTTTGTATTTTGAATCGCACACCAAACCCACAAACAATTTTCTGAATCAGTCACGTGGTTCGGCCGGCTCGCGAGGCTTCGAACGTCACCACATACTGTACGTCACCAACACAAGCCTCGATACGCGCTTCACAAAAATCTTCCTGGATTACTCGACACACGCTTCGAAGCCTCGACACGAACAAAAAGTTTTTTTTACTATTTTCTTTGAGGGAGTTTTTCCTGATCCAATGTGAGGTCCCGGGACAGGGATGTTGTATGTGTACAGATTGTAAAGCCCTCAGAGGCAAATCTGTATTTGTGATTTTGGGCTATACAAAATAAACTGAATTGAACTGAAACTGAATTAAATGGACTTGTACTTGTATAGTGCTTTTGTCATCCTGCGACACACTCAAAGCGCATTTACACAATGTAATTTACCCATTCACACCCTGATGGCAAGGTGCCACCTCCCTTGTTGGTATTTAACCATGTATACACATGGAGCCGGGAGAGCTAGCGGAGCCGGGAGAGCTAGCGGAGCCGGGGATCAGACCGCCAATCTTCTAATTAAAGGACGACTGCTTTACTGAGTCACAGTTTTTGGCGCTTTTGACCGATTGAAGTAATAAATCATGTTTGCCAACACACAGGTCTCACATGACAACACTACCCGCCATGCTTCTTTCTTTAAAAACTAGAAATTGTCTTGTTCACAAAATGGCACAGCAGAAACTCTCCCAGTCCCCACAAATACTCTAATTAGAAATCTGCTTTTTGTTGCAGTGCAATTAAAATAAAACGGAGCTTTTCCAAGATGTGCGACAGTGAAACATGTCATGTCGATCCACAATCCAAGAATAGAGTCTGTTTAATTTCCGTGTGGAAACCGGGCTAATTGGCTGTCAGTTAGCAAACAGAGAGCTGTCAGATCCACTCCCTGCTCATTTTAGAGAGATTAGCAAACCGCATGCACATACTGCATCAGGGAAGGGAACAGTATGCACAGCTGATGCTCTAATCCACAGTGACCTGCAGTGATTCATCGAAATGCTGAGGAAAATTACTTTTTAAAATTATTATCGGTAATTAGAATTGTAGGAGAGACTGAAGCGTGTTCCTGCCAGATACAGTTCTCAGTGCAGAGAGATTTAAATAGCCATTTTTATTATTAGCCTTTATTTAACCAGGTCAGTCCCATTGAGATACAATGACCTCTTTTCAAAGGGAAGCCTGGCCGAGCAATTAGGGTTAAGTGTCTTGCTCAAGGACACAACAACCTGGAATGGCTGAGTCAGACCTGCTAACCACTGAGCCACAGTTGCCATACCTGAGGTTTTAAAGTACGACAATATAAAAAAATTCCGAGGCTTTAGGTTTGCTTTTTAGTCCCCAGTAATGGAAGCTCCAGTCAACCTTAAAAGGTATTGATTAACTAAGATGATACTAACTCTAAATTAAACAACATTTTGTTGATCCTCCACTTGGATGTTTGAGTTTCGCTGTACACAATGATAAATGTGCAGAGTTTAGTTTTACATTCATCTGCTGAATGGAGAAACTTTCTCTTTGCTCACCTGGAAGCTTAGCTTTACTTTAAAATTTTCATAATGTACATATAAGACACTTCGCCCAATGACAGCTGGGATCGGCTCCAGCGCCCCGCGACCCTAAACAGGATAAGCGGTTCAGATAATGGATGGATGGATGGACATATAAGACACATCACATTCATAATGTACATATAAGACACATCACATGTGTTCATAATGTACATATAAGACACATCACATTCATAATGTACATATAAGACACATCACATTCATAATGTACATATAAGACACATCACATTCATAATGTACATATAAGACACGTCACATTCATAATGTACATATAAGACACGTCACATTCATAATGTACATAAAAGACACATCACATTCATAATGTACATATAAGACACATCACATTCATAATGTACATATAAGACACGTCACATTCATAATGTACATATAAGACACATCACATTCATAATGTACATATAAGACACATCACATTCATAATGTACATATAAGACACGTCACATTCATAATGTACATATAAGACACGTCACATTCATAATGTACATATAAGACACGTCACATTCATAATGTACATATAAAACACATCACATTCATAATGTACATATAAGACACGTCACATTCAAAATGTACATATAAGACACATCACATTCATAATGTACATATAAGACACATCACATTCATAATGTACATATAAGACACATCACATTCATAATGTACATATAAGACACATCACATTCATAATGTACATATAAGACACGTCACATTCATAATGTACATATAAGACACATCACATGTGTTCATAATGTACATATAAGACACGTCACATTCATAATGTACATATAAGACACGTCACATTCATAATGTACATATAAGACACGTCACATTCATAATGTACATATAAGACACATCACATTCATAATGTACATATAAGACACATCACATTCATAATGTACATATAAGACACGTCACATTCATAATGTACATATAAGACACGTCACATTCATAATGTACATATAAGACACATCACATTCATAATGTACATATAAGACACATCACATTCATAATGTACATATAAGACACATGTGTTCATAATGTACATATAAGACACATCACATTCATAATGTACATATAAGACACGTCACATTCATAATGTACATATAAGACACATCACATTCATAATGTACATATAAGAAACATCAAATGTGTTCACAATGTACATATAAGACACATCACATTCATAATGTACATATAAGACACATGTGTTCATAATGTACATATAAGACACATCACATTCATAATGTACATATAAGACACATCACATTCATAATGTACATATAAGACACATCACATTCATAATGTACGTATAAGACACATCACATTCATAATGTACATATAAGACACATCACATTCATAATGTACATATAAGACACGTCACATTCATAATGTACATATAAGACACGTCACATTCATAATGTACATATAAGACACGTCACATTCATAATGTACATATAAAACACGTCACATTCATAATGTACATATAAGACACGTCACATTCATAATGTACATATAAGACACATCACATTCATAATGTACATATAAGACACGTCACATTCATAATGTACATATAAGACACATCACATGTGTTCATAATGTACATATAAGACACATCACATTCATAATGTACATATAAGACACATCACATTCATAATGTACATATAAGACACGTCACATTCATAATGTACATATAAGACACATCACATGTGTTCATAATGTACATATAAGACACATCACATTCATAATGTACATATAAGACACGTCACATTCATAATGTACATATAAGACACATCACATTCATAATGTACATATAAGACACATCACATGTGTTCATAATGTACATATAAGACACATCACATTCATAATGTACATATAAGACACATCACATGTGTTCATAATGTACATATAAGACACGTCACATTCATAATGTACATATAAGACACATCACATTCATAATGTACATATAAGACACGTCACATTCATAATGTACATATAAGACACATCACATGTGTTCATAATGTACATATAAGACACATCACATTCATAATGTACATATAAGACACGTCACATTCATAATGTACATATAAGACACATCACATTCATAATGTACATATAAGACACATCACATTCATAATGTACATATAAGACACATCACATTCATAATGTACATATAAGACACGTCACATTCATAATGTACATATAAGACACATCACATTCATAATGTACATATAAGACACATCACATTCATAATGTACATATAAGACACGTCACATTCATAATGTACATATAAGACACGTCACATTCATAATGTACATATAAGACACATCACATTCATAATGTACATATAAGACACATCACATGTGTTCATAATGTACATATAAGACACATCACATTCATAATGTACATATAAGACACATCACATTCATAATGTACATATAAGACACATGTGTTCATAATGTACATATAAGACACATCACATTCATAATGTACATATAAGACACATCACATTCATAATGTACATATAAGACACATCACATTCATAATGTACATATAAGACACGTCACATTCATAATGTACATATAAGACACATCACATTCATAATGTACATATAAGACACGTCACATGTGTTCATAATGTACATATAAGACACGTCACATTCATAATGTACATAAAAGACACATCACATTCATAATGTACATATAAGACACATCACATTCATAATGTACATATAAGACACGTCACATTCATAATGTACATATAAGACACATCACATTCATAATGTACATATAAGACACATCACATTCATAATGTACATATAAGACACATCACATTCATAATGTACATATAAGACACGTCACATTCATAATGTACATATAAGACACGTCACATTCATAATGTACATATAAAACACATCACATTCATAATGTACATATAAGACACGTCACATTCAAAATGTACATATAAGACACATCACATTCATAATGTACATATAAGACACGTCACATTCATAATGTACATATAAGACACATCACATGTGTTCATAATGTACATATAAGACACATCACATTCATAATGTACATATAAGACACATCACATGTGTTCATAATGTACATATAAGACACGTCACATTCATAATGTACATATAAGACACGTCACATTCATAATGTACATATAAGACACGTCACATTCATAATGTACATATAAGACACATCACATTCATAATGTACATATAAGACACATCACATTCATAATGTACATATAAGACACGTCACATTCATAATGTACATATAAGACACGTCACATTCATAATGTACATATAAGACACGTCACATTCATAATGTACATATAAGACACATCACATTCATAATGTACATATAAGACACATCACATTCATAATGTACATATAAGACACATGTGTTCATAATGTACATATAAGACACATCACATTCATAATGTACATATAAGACACGTCACATTCATAATGTACATATAAGACACATCACATTCATAATGTACATATAAGAAACATCAAATGTGTTCACAATGTACATATAAGACACATCACATTCATAATGTACATATAAGACACATCACATTCATAATGTACATATAAGACACATCACATTCATAATGTACATATAAGACACATCACATTCATAATGTGCATATAAGACACGTCACATTCATAATGTACATATAAGACACGTCACATTCATAATGTACATATAAGACACGTCACATTCATAATGTACATATAAAACACATCACATTCATAATGTACATATAAGACACGTCACATTCATAATGTACATATAAGACACATCACATTCATAATGTACATATAAGACACGTCACATTCATAATGTACATATAAGACACATCACATGTGTTCATAATGTACATATAAGACACATCACATTCATAATGTACATATAAGACACGTCACATTCATAATGTACATATAAGACACATCACATGTGTTCATAATGTACATATAAGACACATCACATTCATAATGTACATATAAGACACGTCACATTCATAATGTACATATAAGACACATCACATTCATAATGTACATATAAGACACGTCACATTCATAATGTACATATAAGACACGTCACATTCATAATGTACATATAAGACACATCACATTCATAATGTACATATAAGACACATCACATTCATAATGTACATATAAGACACATCACATTCATAATGTACATATAAGACACATCACATTCATAATGTACATATAAGACACATCACATTCATAATGTACATATAAGACACATCACATTCATAATGTACATATAAGACACGTCACATTCATAATGTACATATAAGACACGTCACATTCATAATGTACATATAAGACACGTCACATTCATAATGTACATATAAGACACATCACATTCATAATGTACATATAAGACACATCACATTCATAATGTACATATAAGACACATCACATTCATAATGTACATATAAGACACATCACATTCATAATGTACATATAAGACACATCACATTCATAATGTACATATAAGACACGTCACATTCATAATGTACATATAAGACACGTCACATTCATAATGTACATATAAGACACATCACATTCATAATGTACATATAAGACACGTCACATTCATAATGTACATATAAGACACATCACATTCATAATGTACATATAAGACATATCACATTCATAATGTACATATAAGACACATCACATTCATAATGTACATATAAGACACATGTGTTCATAATGTACATATAAGACAAATCACATTCATAATGTACATATAAGACACATCACATTCATAATGTACATATAAGACACATCACATTCATAATGTACATATAAGACGCATGTGTTCATAATGTACATATAAGACACATCACATTCATAATGTACATATAAGACACGTCACATTCATAATGTACATATAAGACACATCACATTCATAATGTACATATAAGACACGTCACATTCATAATGTACATATAAGACACATCACATTCATAATGTACATATAAGACACATCACATTCATAATGTACATATAAGACACGTCACATTCATAATGTACATATAAGACACATCACATTCATAATGTACATATAAGACACATCACATTCATAATGTACATATAAGACACGTCACATTCATAATGTACATATAAGACACATCACATTCATAATGTACATATAAGACACATCACATTCATAATGTACATATAAGACACGTCACATTCATAATGTACATATAAGACACATCACATTCATAATGTACATATAAGACACATCACATTCATAATGTACATATAAGACACATCACATTCATAATGTACATATAAGACACATCACATTCATAATGTACATATAAGACACATGTGTTCATAATGTACATATAAGACATATCACATTCATAATGTACATATAAGACACGTCACATTCATAATGTATATATAAGACACATCACATTCATAATGTACATATAAGACACATCACATTCATAATGTACATATAAGACACGTCACATTCATAATGTACATATAAGACACATCACATTCATAATGTACATATAAGACACATCACATTCATAATGTACATATAAGACACGTCACATTCATAATGTACATATAAGACAGGTCACATTCATAATGTACATATAAGACACATCACATTCATAATGTACATATAAGACACATCACATTCATAATGTACATATAAGACACATCACATTCATAATGTACATATAAGACACATCACATTCATAATGTACATATAAGAAACGTCACATTCATAATGTACATATAAGACATGTCACATTCATAATGTACATATAAGACACATCACATTCATAATGTACATATAAGACACATCACATTCATAATGTACATATAAGACACATGTGTTCATAATGTACATATAAGACACGTCACATTCATAATGTACATATAAGACACATCACATGTGTTCATAATGCACATATAAGACACATCACATTCATAATGTACATATAAGACACGTCAAATTCATAATGTACATATAAGACACATCACATTCATAATGTACATATAAGACACATGTGTTCATAATGTACATATAAGACACATCACATTCATAATGTACATATAAGACACATGTGTTCATAATGTACATATAAGACACATCACATTTATAATGTACATATAAGACACATCACATTTATAATGTACATATAAGACACGTCACATTCATAAAGTACATATAAGACACATCACATTTATAATGTACATATAAGACACGTCACATTCATAATGTACATATAAGACACGTCACATTCATAATGTACATATAAGACACATCACATTCATAATGTACATATAAGACACGTCACATTCATAATGTACATATAAGACACATGTGTTCATAATGTACATATAAGACACGTCACATTCATAAAGTACATATAAGACACGTCACATTCATAATGTACATATAAGACACGTCACATTCATAATGTACATATAAGACACATCACATTCATAATGTACATATAAGACACATCACATTCATAATGTACATATAAGACACATCACATTCATAATGTACATATAAGACGCATGTGTTCATAATGTACATATAAGACACATCACATTCATAATGTACATATAAGACACGTCACATTCATAATGTACATATAAGACACATCACATTCATAATGTACATATAAGACACGTCACATTCATAATGTACATATAAGACACATCACATTCATAATGTACATATAAGACACATCACATTCATAATGTACATATAAGACACGTCACATTCATAATGTACATATAAGACACATCACATTCATAATGTACATATAAGACACATCACATTCATAATGTACATATAAGACACGTCACATTCATAATGTACATATAAGACACATCACATGTGTTCATAATGTACATATAAGACACATCACATTCATAATGTACATATAAGACACATCACATTCATAATGTACATATAAGACACGTCACATTCATAATGTACATATAAGACACGTCACATTCATAATGTACATATAAGACACATCACATGTGTTCATAATGTACATATAAGACACATCACATTCATAATGTACATATAAGACACGTCACATTCATAATGTACATATAAGACACATCACATGTGTTCATAATGTACATATAAGACACATCACATTCATAATGTACATATAAGACACGTCACATTCATAATGTACATATAAGACACATCACATTCATAATGTACATATAAGACACATCACATGTGTTCATAATGTACATATAAGACACATCACATTCATAATGTACATATAAGACACATCACATGTGTTCATAATGTACATATAAGACACGTCACATTCATAATGTACATATAAGACACATCACATTCATAATGTACATATAAGACACGTCACATTCATAATGTACATATAAGACACATCACATTCATAATGTACATATAAGACACGTCACATTCATAATGTACATATAAGACACATCACATTCATAATGTACATATAAGACACATCACATTCATAATGTACATATAAGACACATCACATTCATAATGTACATATAAGACACGTCACATTCATAATGTACATATAAGACACATCACATTCATAATGTACATATAAGACACATCACATTCATAATGTACATATAAGACACGTCACATTCATAATGTACATATAAGACACGTCACATTCATAATGTACATATAAGACACATCACATTCATAATGTACATATAAGACACATCACATGTGTTCATAATGTACATATAAGACACATCACATTCATAATTTACATATAAGACACATCACATTCATAATGTACATATAAGACACATGTGTTCATAATGTACATATAAGACACATCACATTCATAATGTACATATAAGACACGTCACATTCATAATGTACATATAAGACACGTCACATTCATAATGTACATATAAGACACATCACATTCATAATGTACATATAAGACACATCACATTCATAATGTACATATAAAACACATCACATTCATAATGTACATATAAGACACGTCACATTCATAATGTACATATAAGACACATCACATTCATAATGTACATATAAGACACGTCACATTCATAATGTACATATAAGACACATCACATGTGTTCATAATGTACATATAAGTCACATCACATTCATAATGTACATATAAGACACGTCACATTCATAATGTACATATAAGACACGTCACATTCATAATGTACATATAAGACACGTCACATTCATAATGTACATATAAGACACATCACATTCATAATGTACATATAAGACACATCACATTCATAATGTACATATAAGACACATCACATTCATAATGTACATATAAGACACATCACATTCATAATGTACATATAAGACACGTCACATTCATAATGTACATATAAGACACGTCACATTCATAATGTACATATAAGACACATCACATTCATAATGTACATATAAGACACGTCACATTCATAATGTACATATAAGACACATCACATTCATAATGTACATATAAGACATATCACATTCATAATGTACATATAAGACACATCACATTCATAATGTACATATAAGACACATGTGTTCATAATGTACATATAAGACAAATCACATTCATAATGTACATATAAGACACATCACATTCATAATGTACATATAAGACACATCACATTCATAATGTACATATAAGACGCATGTGTTCATAATGTACATATAAGACACATCACATTCATAATGTACATATAAGACACGTCACATTCATAATGTACATATAAGACACATCACATTCATAATGTACATATAAGACACGTCACATTCATAATGTACATATAAGACAAATCACATTCATAATGTACATATAAGACACATCACATTCATAATGTACATATAAGACACGTCACATTCATAATGTACATATAAGACACATCACATTCATAATGTACATATAAGACACATCACATTCATAATGTACATATAAGACACGTCACATTCATAATGTACATATAAGACACATCACATTCATAATGTACATATAAGACACATCACATTCATAATGTACATATAAGACACGTCACATTCATAATGTACATATAAGACACATCACATTCATAATGTACATATAAGACACATCACATTCATAATGTACATATAAGACACATCACATTCATAATGTACATATAAGACACATCACATTCATAATGTACATATAAGACACATCACATTCATAATGTACATATAAGACACATGTGTTCATAATGTACATATAAGACACATCACATTCATAATGTACATATAAGACACGTCACATTCATAATGTATATATAAGACACATCACATTCATAATGTACATATAAGACACATCACATTCATAATGTACATATAAGACACGTCACATTCATAATGTACATATAAGACACATCACATTCATAATGTACATATAAGACACATCACATTCATAATGTACATATAAGACACGTCACATTCATAATGTACATATAAGACAGGTCACATTCATAATGTACATATAAGACACATCACATTCATAATGTACATATAAGACATGTCACATTCATAATGTACATATAAGACACATCACATTCATAATGTACATATAAGACACATCACATTCATAATGTACATATAAGACACATGTGTTCATAATGTACATATAAGACACGTCACATTCATAATGTACATATAAGACACATCACATGTGTTCATAATGCACATATAAGACACATCACATTCATAATGTACATATAAGACACATCACATTCATAATGTACATATAAGACACATGTGTTCATAATGTACATATAAGACACGTCACATTCATAATGTACATATAAGACACATCACATGTGTTCATAATGCACATATAAGACACATCACATTCATAATGTACATATAAGACACGTCAAATTCATAATGTACATATAAGACACATCACATTCATAATGTACATATAAGACACATGTGTTCATAATGTACATATAAGACACATCACATTCATAATGTACATATAAGACACATGTGTTCATAATGTACATATAAGACACATCACATTTATAATGTACATATAAGACACGTCACATTCATAATGTACATATAAGACACGTCACATTCATAATGTACATATAAGACACATCACATTCATAATGTACATATAAGACACGTCACATTCAGAATGTACATATAAGACACATGTGTTCATAATGTACATATAAGACACGTCACATTCATAAAGTACATATGAGACACATCACATTTATAATGTACATATAAGACACGTCACATTCATAATGTACATATAAGACACGTCACATTCATAATGTACATATAAGACACATCACATTCATAATGTACATATAAGACACGTCACATTCATAATGTACATATAAGACACATGTGTTCATAATGTACATATAAGACACATCACATTTATAATGTACATATAAGACACATCACATTCATAATGTACATATAAGACACGTCACATTCATAATGTACATATAAGACACATCACATTCATAATGTACATATAAGACACATCACATTCATAATGTACATATAAGACACATCACATTCATAATGTACATATAAGACGCATGTGTTCATAATGTACATATAAGACACATCACATTCATAATGTACATATAAGACACGTCACATTCATAATGTACATATAAGACACATCACATTCATAATGTACATATAAGACACGTCACATTCATAATGTACATATAAGACACATCACATTCATAATGTACATATAAGACACATCACATTCATAATGTACATATAAGACACGTCACATTCATAATGTACATATAAGACACATCACATTCATAATGTACATATAAGACACATCACATTCATAATGTACATATAAGACACGTCACATTCATAATGTACATATAAGACACATCACATGTGTTCATAATGTACATATAAGACACATCACATTCATAATGTACATATAAGACACATCACATTCATAATGTACATATAAGACACATCACATTCATAATGTACATATAAGACGCATGTGTTCATAATGTACATATAAGACACATCACATTCATAATGTACATATAAGACACATCACATTCATAATGTACATATAAGACACATCACATTCAGAATGTACATATAAGACACATGTGTTCATAATGTACATATAAGACACGTCACATTCATAAAGTACATATGAGACACATCACATTTATAATGTACATATAAGACACGTCACATTCATAATGTACATATAAGACACGTCACATTCATAATGTACATATAAGACACATCACATTCATAATGTACATATAAGACACGTCACATTCATAATGTACATATAAGACACATGTGTTCATAATGTACATATAAGACACATCACATTTATAATGTACATATAAGACACATCACATTCATAATGTACATATAAGACACGTCACATTCATAATGTACATATAAGACACATCACATTCATAATGTACATATAAGACACATCACATTCATAATGTACATATAAGACACATCACATTCATAATGTACATATAAGACGCATGTGTTCATAATGTACATATAAGACACATCACATTCATAATGTACATATAAGACACGTCACATTCATAATGTACATATAAGACACATCACATTCATAATGTACATATAAGACACGTCACATTCATAATGTACATATAAGACACATCACATTCATAATGTACATATAAGACACATCACATTCATAATGTACATATAAGACACGTCACATTCATAATGTACATATAAGACACATCACATTCATAATGTACATATAAGACACATCACATTCATAATGTACATATAAGACACGTCACATTCATAATGTACATATAAGACACATCACATGTGTTCATAATGTACATATAAGACACATCACATTCATAATGTACATATAAGACACATCACATTCATAATGTACATATAAGACACGTCACATTCATAATGTACATATAAGACACATCACATTCATAATGTACATATAAGACACGTCACATTCATAATGTACATATAAGACACATCACATTCATAATGTACATATAAGACACATCACATTCATAATGTACATATAAGACACATCACATTCATAATGTACATATAAGACACATCACATTCATAATGTACATACAAGACACATCACATTCATAATGTACATATAAGACACATCACATTCATAATGTACATATAAGACACATCACATTCATAATGTACATATAAGACACGTCACATTCATAATGTACATATAAGACATGTCACATTCATAATGTACATATAAGACACATCACATTCATAATGTACATATAAGACACATCACATTCATAATGTACATATAAGACACATCACATGTGTTCATAATGCACATATAAGACACATCACATTCATAATGTACATATAAGACACGTCAAATTCATAATGTACATATAAGACACATCACATTCATAATGTACATATAAGACACATCACATTCATAATGTACATATAAGACACATCACATTCATAATGTACATATAAGACACGTCACATTCATAATGTACATATAAGACACATCACATTCATAATGTACATATAAGACACGTCACATTCATAATGTACATATAAGACACATCACATTCATAATGTACATATAAGACACATCACATTTATAATGTACATATAAGACACATGTGTTCATAATGTACATATAAGACACATCACATTCATAATGTACATATAAGACACATGTGTTCATAATGTACAAATAAGACACATCACATTTATAATGTACATATAAGACACGTCACATTCATAATGTACATATAAGACACGTCACATTCATAATGTACATATAAGACACATCACATTCATAATGTACATATAAGACACGTCACATTCATAATGTACATATAAGACACATGTGTTCATAATGTACATATAAGACACGTCACATTCATAAAGTACATATAAGACACATCACATTTATAATGTACATATAAGACACGTCACATTCATAATGTACATATAAGACACGTCACATTCATAATGTACATATAAGACACATCACATTCATAATGTACATATAAGACACGTCACATTCATAATGTACATATAAGACACATCACATTCATAATGTACATATAAGACACATCACATTCATAATGTACATATAAGACACATCACATTCATAATGTACATATAAGACACATCACATTCATATTGTACATATAAGACACATCACATTCATAATGTACATATAAGACACATCACATTCATAATGTACATATAAGACACATCACATTCATAATGTACATATAAGACACATCACATTCATAATGTACATATAAGACACATCACATTCATATTGTACATATAAGACACATCACATTCATAATGTACATATAAGACACATCACATTCATAATGTACATATAAGACACATCACATTCATAATGTACATATAAGACACATGTGTTCATAATGTACATATAAGACACATCACATTCATAATGTACATATAAGACACATGTGTTCATAATGTACAAATAAGACACATCACATTCATAAAGTACATATAAGACACATCACATTCATAATGTACATATAAGACACGTCACATTCATAATGTACATATAAGACACATCACATTCATAATGTACATATAAGACACGTCACATTCATAATGTACATATAAGACACATCACATTCATAATGTACATATAAGACACATCACATTCATAATGTACATATAAGACACATCACATTCATAATGTACATATAAGACACATCACATTCATAATGTACATATAAGACACGTCACATTCATAATGTACATATAAGACACATCACATGTGTTCATAATGTACATATAAGACACGTCACATTCATAATGTACATATAAGACACGTCACATTCATAATGTACATATAAGACACATCACATTCATAATGTACATATAAGACACATCACATGTGTTCATAATGTACATATAAGACACATCACATGTGTTCATAATGTACATATAAGACACATCACATTCATAATGTACATATAAGACACATCACATTCATAATGTACATATAAGACACATCACATTCATAATGTACATATAAGACACGTCACATTCATAATGTACATATAAGACACATCACATGTGTTCATAATGTACATATAAGACACGTCACATTCATAATGTACATATAAGACACATCACATTCATAATGTACATATAAGACACATCACATTCATAATGTACATATAAGACACATCACATTCATAATGTACATATCAGACACATCACATGTGTTCATAATGTACATATAAGACACATCACATTCATAATGTACATATAAGACACATCACATTCATAATGTACATATAAGACACATCACATGTGTTCATAATGTACATATAAGACACGTCACATTCATAATGTACATATAAGACACATCACATTCATAATGTACATATAAGACACATCACATTCATAATGTACATATAAGACACGTCACATTCAAAATGTACATATAAGACACATCACATGTGTTCATAATGTACATATAAGACACGTCACATTCATAATGTACATATAAGACACATCACATGTGTTCATAATGTACATATAAGACACGTCACATTCATAATGTACATATAAGACACATCACATTCATAATGTACATATAAGACACATGTGTTCATAATGTACATATAAGACACATCACATTCATAATGTACATATAAGACACATCACATTCATAATGTACATATCAGACACATCACATGTGTTCATAATGTACATATAAGACACATCACATTCATAATGTACATATAAGACACATCACATTCATAATGTACATATAAGACACATCACATGTGTTCATAATGTACATATAAGACACGTCACATTCATAATGTACATATAAGACACATCACATTCATAATGTACATATAAGACACATCACATGTGTTCATAATGTACATATAAGACACGTCACATTCATAATGTACATATAAGACACATCACATTCATAATGTACATATAAGACACATCACATGTGATCATAATGTACATATAAGACACATCACATTCATAATGTACATATAAGACACGTCACATTCATAATGTACATATAAAACACATCACATGCATAATGTACATATAAGACACATCACATTCATAATGTACATATAAGACACGTCACATTCATAATGTACATATAAGACACATCACATTCATAATGTACATATAAGACACATCACATTCATAATGTACATATAAGACACGTCACATTCATAATGTACATATAAGACACATCACATTCATAATGTACATGTAAGACACATCACATTCATAATGTACATATAAGACACATCACATGTGTTCATAATGTACATATAAGACACATCACATTCATAATGTACATATAAGACACGTCACATTCATAATGTACATATAAGACACATCACATTCATAATGTACATATAAGACACATCACATTCATAATGTACATATAAGACACGTCACATTCATAATGTACATATAAGACACATCACATGTGTTCATAATGTACATATAAGACACGTCACATTCATAATGTACATATAAGACACATCACATGTGTTCATAATGTACATATAAGACACGTCACATTCATAATGTACATATAAGACACATCACATTCATAATGTACATATAAGACACATCACATTCATAATGTACATATCAGACACATCACATGTGTTCATAATGTACATATAATACACATCACATTCATAATGTACATATAAGACACATCACATTCATAATGTACATATAAGACACATCACATGTGTTCATAATGTACATATAAGACACGTCACATTCATAATGTACATATAAGACACATCACATTCATAATGTACATATAAGACACATCACATGTGTTCATAATGTACATATAAGACACGTCACATTCATAATGTACATATAAGACACATCACATTCATAATGTACATATAAGACACATCACATGTGATCATAATGTACATATAAGACACATCACATTCATAATGTACATATAAGACACATCACATTCATAATGTACATATAAAACACATCACATGCATAATGTACATATAAGACACATCACATTCATAATGTACATATAAGACACGTCACATTCATAATGTACATATAAGACACATCACATTCATAATGTACATATAAGACACATCACATTCATAATGTACATATAAGACACGTCACATTCATAATGTACATATAAGACACATCACATTCATAATGTACGTGTAAGACACATCACATTCATAATGTACATATAAGACACATCACATGTGTTCATAATGTACATATAAGACACATCACATTCATAATGTACATATAAGACACGTCACATTCATAATGTACATATAAGACACGTCACATTCATAATGTACATATAAGACACATCACATTCATAATGTACATATAAGACACATGTGTTCATAATGTACATATAAGACACATCACATTCATAATGTACATATAAGACACGTCACATTCATAATGTACATATAAGACACGTCACATTCATAATGTACATATAAGACACGTCACATTGATAATGTACATATAAGACACATCACATTCATAATGTACATATAAGACACATGTGTTCATAATGTACATATAAGACACATCACATTCATAATGTACATATAAGACACGTCACATTCATAATGTACATATAAGACACATCACATTCATAATATACATATAAGACACGTCACATTCAAATTGTACATATAAGACACATCACATTCATAATGTACATATAAGACACATCACATTCATAATATACATATAAGACACATCACATTCATAATGTACATATAAGACACATCACATGTGTTCATAATGTACATTAAAGACACATCACATTCATAATGTACATATAAGACACATCACATTCATAATGTACATATAAGACACGTCACATTCATAATGTACATATAAGACACATCACATTAATAATGTACATATAAGACACATGTGTTCAGAATGTACATATAAGACACATCACATTCATAATGTACATATAAGACACATCACATGTGTTCATAATGTACATATAAGACACATCACATTCATAATGTACATATAAGACACATCACATTCATAATGTACATATAAGACACGTCACATTCATAATGTACATATAAGACACATCACATTCATAATGTACATATAAGACACATCACATTCATAATGTACATATAAGACACGTCACATTCATAATGTACATATAAGACACATCACATTCATAATGTACATATAAGACACATCACATTCATAATGTACATATAAGACACATCACATTCATAATGTACATATAAGACACATCACATGTGTTCATAATGCACATATAAAACACATCACATTCATAATGTACATATAAGACACGTCAAATTCATAATGTACATATAAGACAGGTCACATTCATAATGTACATATAAGACACATCACATTCATAATGTACATATAAGACACGTCACATTCATAATGTACATATAAGACACATCACATTCATAATGTACATATAAGACACATCACATTCATAATGTACATATAAGACACGTCACATTCATAATGTACATATAAGATACATCACATTCATAATGTACATATAAGACACATCACATTCATAATGTACATATAAGACACATCACATTCATAATGTACATATAAGACACGTCACATTCATAATGTACATATAAGACAGGTCACATTCATAATGTACATATAAGACACATCACATTCATAATGTACATATAAGACACATCACATTCATAATGTACATATAAGACACATCACATTCATAATGTACATATAAGACACGTCACATTCATAATGTACATATAAGACACATCACATTCATAATGTACATATAAGACACATCACATTCATAATGTACATATAAGACACATCACATTCATAATGTACATATAAGACACATCACATGTGTTCATAATGTACATATAAGACACATCACATTCATAATGTACATATAAAACACATCACATTCATAATGTACATATAAGACACGTCAAATTCATAATGTACATATAAGACAGGTCACATTCATAATGTACATATAAGACACATCACATTCATAATGTACATATAAGACACGTCACATTCATAATGTACATATAAGACACATCACATTCATAATGTACATATAAGACACATCACATTCATAATGTACATATAAGACACATGTGTTCATAATGTACATATAAGACACGTCACATTCATAATGTACATATAAGATACATCACATTCATAATGTACATATAAGACACATCACATTCATAATGTACATATAAGACACATCACATTCATAATGTACATATAAGACACGTCACATTCATAATGTACATATAAGACAGGTCACATTCATAATGTACATATAAGACACATCACATTCATAATGTACATATAAGACACATCACATTCATAATGTACATATAAGACACATCACATTCATAATGTACATATAAGACACGTCACATTCATAATGTACATATAAGACACATCACATTCATAATGTACATATAAGACACATCACATTCATAATGTACATATAAGACACATCACATGTGTTCATAATGTACATATAAGACACATGTGTTCATAATGTACATATAAGACACATCACATTCATAATGTACATATAAGACACGTCACATTCATAATGTACATATAAGACACGTCACATTCATAATGTACATATAAGAATCGTCACATTCATAATGTACATATAAGAATCGTCACATTCATAATGTACAAATAAGACACGTCACATTCATAATGTACATATAAGACACATCACATTCATGATGTACATATAAGACACATCACATTCAAAATGTACATATAAGACACATCACATTCATAATGTACATATAAGACACATCACATTCATAATGTACATATAAGACACGTCACATTCATAATGTACATATAAGACACGTCACATTCATAATGTACATATAAGACACATCACATTCATAATGTACATATAAGACACATCACATTCATAATGTACATATAAGACACATCACATTCATAATGTACATATAAGACTTGTCACATTCATAATGTACATATAAGACACATCACATTCATAATGTACATATAAGACACGTCACATTCATAATGTACATATAAAACACATCACATTCATAATGTACATATAAGACACATCACATTCATAATGTACATATAAGACACATCACATTCATAATGTACATATAAGACACGTCACATTCATAATGTACATATAAGACACATCACATTCATAATGTACATATAAGACACATCACATTCATAATGTACATATAAGACACATCACATTCATAATGTACATATAAGACACATCACATTCATAATGTACATATAAGACACATCACATTCATAATGTACATATAAGACACGTCACATTCATAATGTACATATAAAACACATCACATTCATAATGTACATATAAGACACATCACATTCATAATGTACATATAAGACACATCACATTCATAATGTACATATAAGACACATCACATTCATAATGTACATATAAGACACATCACATTCATAATGTACATATAAGACACATCACATGTGTTCATAATGTACATATAAGACACATCACATTCATAATGTACATATAAGACACATCACATTCATAATGTACATATAAGACACATGTGTTCATAATGTACATATAAGACACATCACATTCATAATGTACATATAAGACACCTCACATTCATAATGTACATATAAGACACGTCACATTCATAATGTACATATAAGACACATCACATTCATAATGTACATATAAGACACGTCACATTCATAATGTACATATAAGACACATCACATTCATAATGTACATATAAGACACATCACATTCATAATGTACATATAAGACACATCACATTCATAATGTACATATAAGACACATCACATTCATAATGTACATATAAGACACGTCACATTCATAATGTACATATAAGACACATCACATTCATAATGTACATATAAGACACATCACATGTGTTCATAATGTACATACAAGACACATGTGTTCATAATGTACATATAAGACACGTCACATTCATAATGTACATATAAGACACATCACATTCATAATGTACATATAAGACACATCACATTCATAATGTACATATAAGACACGTCACATTCATAATGTACATATAAGACACATGTGTTCATAATGTACATATAAGACACATCACATTCATAATGTACATATAAGACACATCACATTCATAATGTACATATAAGACACGTCACATTCATAATGTACATATAAGACACATCACATTCATAATGTACATATAAGACACATCACATTCATAATGTACATATAAGACACATCACATGTGTTCATAATGTACATATAAGACACATGTGTTCATAATGTACATATAAGACACATCACATTCATAATGTACATATAAGACACGTCACATTCATAATGTACATATAAGACACGTCACATTCATAATGTACATATAAGAATCGTCACATTCATAATGTACATATAAGAATCGTCACATTCATAATGTACATATAAGACACGTCACATTCATAATGTACATATAAGACACATCACATTCATGATGTACATATAAGACACATCACATTCAAAATGTACATATAAGACACATCACATTCATAATGTACATATAAGACACATCACATTCATAATGTACATATAAGACACGTCACATTCATAATGTACATATAAGACACGTCACATTCATAATGTACATATAAGACACATCACATTCATAATGTACATATAAGACACATCACATTCATAATGTACATATAAGACACATCACATTCATAATGTACATATAAGACACGTCACATTCATAATGTACATATAAGACACATCACATTCATAATGTACATATAAGACACGTCACATTCATAATGTACATATAAGACACATCACATGTGTTAATAATGTACATATAAGACACGTCACATTCATAATGTACATATAAGACACATCACATTCATAATGTACATATAAGACACATCACATTCATAATGTACATATAAGACACATCACATTCATAATGTACATATAAGACACGTCACATTCATAATGTACATATAAGACACATCACATTCATAATGTACATATAAGACACATCACATGTGTTCATAATGTACATATAAGACACATCACATTCATAATGTACATATAAGACACATCACATGTGTTCATAATGTACATATAAGACACATCACATTCATAATGTACATATAAGACACATCACATTCATAATGTACATATAAGACACCTCACATTCATAATGTACATATAAGACACGTCACATTCATAATGTACATATAAGACACCTCACATTCATAATGTACATATAAGACACGTCACATTCATAATGTACATATAAGACACATCACATTCATAA